>CM028350.1:45964416-46042920 GCA_016618105.1 Dendrobium huoshanense | reverse complement strand
AATTCACCAGAGAAAACGTTGTTGGAAATGTTAAGCAGTCGGAGCGACTTCAAGCTGGCTATCTCCGGTGAAGGCCACCATGGATTCCAGCGCCAGAGATCGTGAGATTAACAAGGCGGTCTAGGAAAGAAATCTCCGGCGAGAGCGTGCCATTTAGCGGACAGAAGGTGATATTAAGCGCGACCACACGAGAGTCTCGATCGCACGTGACGCCGGAGAAACTGCATGTATTCCCGTCTGCCTCGTTCCAATCACGAAGGCCCTTCCCACCAGGCCCTACCATGGCGGCCTTAAGCCGAACAAGCGCGCCGAGGTCTCGACCCGGCGAGCCCGAAAAGAGAGGAAACCATGAGAGGAGCAGAAAGAAGCAAAGCCAAACACTCATCTTTCTCACTTGTCTTCGTTCGAGGGGAGTGCGCGGGAGAAGAAGCGATGAATAAATCATAATGGAGCGGTGAAGAATCAGAATCAAGTTTGCGTTAATGGTGAGAGAATCAGAAACAGAAAGTAGAGATAGAGACCGAGGGTGACTGGGTGAGTGCGTGCATGCATACTGGTGGTGGAGGGGCTGGTTACGTGACCGCGGGCAGTGTGATGATTTGGGGAAGACGGAGATTAACGGAGGAGCGTTAACTCCGTTTCGTAATGTGAGGGACGTGACGACGCGGTGTGTCAATTGTCAGCAGAAGTCAGAGGGGCAGAGGTGGCGGGAGGAAGTACGGCACGGCGGCAGACCTGAAGGTCTGAGGGCGAGGTTTTGACGGCGTGAGATGGAGGGGATTGGAGTGGATTAGGTGATAGGCGGCATCATTTAGCTTCGTCCAGTCACTCGCCAGTACAATCTCCGGAGGGTCCAATCTTTCGTGGAAGAGAAACTTACTTATATATATATATTTATATATATATAATTTCCAAAAATATATATGTGACATGTTTATAATTTGAGTGGGAGTTTTGATTATCAATTAAAAGATTAGATATGTGACATGTTTATAATTTTATTTTAATTTTTTTTAAAAAAAAAGAGTTTTTACAGGTGATTAAATTTATTAAATTTATTTATCAGAATAGATCGTAATTGAAGTTGTTTTATTTATACATTAATAAATTTATAGTGGGAATACTTTCACTTTATTACTATTCAAATCTTCTTTTTTTTTTTTTTTGAGGGCATAGCCTAACCTACTAATTTGTTATTATAGCCTTTTATAACTTCCTTTTAAAAGAAAAGTATTATGATATAAAAATAATATAATATATTATTATATATTCTGCGGCATTGAATTTATTGTGATAAAAAAATTATAAAGATTTTTTTTTCATGATATAATTATTATTTGTTACTTAAGTCAACTGCAACGAAAATTAGTCAATTTGGTAATTCTAAAATTAGTATCAACATGACAGTTGAATTATATGAGAATATCAATTGCATAAATAATTATTAATAATTATGAGAAATATTATAAGTAATGATATAAATAATATTTTCCAAGAAAGGAATTTTAAGATTAAAAAACATTTATATCTTTTGAAAATTCTTATGAGCTATAATTGGTGTATTAAGGCATGTGATAATTTCATTTGCATCATAATTATCTCTAATATGATATGTCATGATCTTTACATACACAAAAATAATGTATGATATTACACATATTACAACCTCATATATAACAACACTTTGCCATGAACTTGGTTGGATTGTGAACGCTATGATATCAAGATTTATGCTACAAGTTTGCTTGCATTAGAATCATTTTTCATAAATGTATGTAGCAATTTCGCTTGTATTGTATGCATCAATCTCCATTAATACATGTAATGTATCATCACGTGCATATCCAGGGGGCGGAACCAGCCTTTCATCGTAGGGGGGGCAAAATTTTCTTATTAATAGACAAATATAACAAAAAATAAAAAATAAAATGAGGACATAATTCAAAGTGAAATCTTGTATTCAATATGATAGAAAAATTGAAAATCATTACAATTTTATCAATCTATTTTGCATTTTTTGATAATATTGGACTACATCTTCATTGGAAATCAAATCAAATACATCTTTTTCAATGTAAGGCACAAGACAATCGTTAAGCCAATCATCACCCATCCTACTACGCAATCGATGTTTGATAATTTTCATTGTTGGAAATGTTCTCTCCACTGTAGCAGTAGTAACTGGTAAAGTTAATGCTAAAGTAATAAGTCTGTAAACTGAAGGATACACATCATTTTTTTTTGAACTTAACAATCTGCTTTGCAATATCAACAATGCTTCTTAGAGAGGAGAACTCTTCACTGGTCCGCATATCAATAATATAAGTTGATAATTGATTTTTAAGAGCAACAACCTCAATTATAGAGAAATCACTTGGATATAACTCTGCTAGACATATCAACTTCCCCTCATTATAAGCATGAAAAGAATCACTTGGGTTTAAGCATGACACACAAAGTAGTAACTCTGTACTTGATTCGGAAAATCGATTATTTAGCTCTTGAAGTTGCATGTCAACTACAGTATAAAATAAATCAGCACGATAATGATGTAGATTTGTTATTTCTTCAGCTCTTCGCACTGCTCGACGACGAGTTTTGTATGTTTCATTCATGTTTGGAACAACAACTTCAAAAATACCACAAAAATGTGATACTTCAGCTAGTAAAGCATTCCATCCATTCTCCCTTAGTAGTTACAGCCGTTGTTTAGATATTTGAACCAATTTCATCGCATTTTCAATGTCTTGATCTTTTCTTTGCAATGATTGCGATAACTCATTCGTAATGCCCAATATATCAATCATCAAATGCATTGTAAAAATAAAATCAAAAGACTCAATTATATCAATCAGAACACCCGCTTCAACCGATTGCTGATCATGAACCCCTTCTTCCTTAACAATCTCTAGGACCTCAATCACAGAAGCATACATACGCATGAGACTAATCAAAGAATGGAAATGTGAACTCCAACGAGTATCACTAGATTTCTGTAAATTAGTCTCTTGATTCAAACTTTTTCCACTTATAAGATTGCCATTTTTAAGATGAAGAAGGACTTTATCATGCTGAATACTTTTAAGAGTATCTGATCTCTTACAGGAAGCTCCAACAGTATTAATAATTCTAGAAGTGAACTCAAATAGATGCTTTACTTGCCAGTGATTCTTTGCAACTGCTACCAAACATAATTGGAGTTGATGAGCAAAATAGTGAACATAAAATGCTTGAGGATTATCATTTAGAATAAGGGCCTTTAAACCATGAAATTCCCCTCGCATATTGGATGCCCCATCATAACCTTGACAACGTATCATTTGTATGCTCAAAGAGTGTTTAGCTAGAATGTCCTCAATGGCTGCCTTTAGTGTAACTGCATTAGTGGATGTGACATGTTTGATATTTATAAATCTTTCAATCACTTGGCCCAACTTATCTACATATCTCACAGCAATAGCAAGTTGTTCCTTTATAGAAACATCATGGGATTCATCAACTATAATTAAGAAATACGAGCTACCAATATCTTTCATGATATATATAATGCCCCGAGATCTAACTTGGAAAGAATGTCGATCAATAGCCAAACAATTTACCAGAGTTATCTAATACCATCAGTAAGCAATCTATCAAACATCTATAAAAATTTAAACATCAATATAAGAGTCGATTCATATCTCAAAACAACATGTACAATACTCAGGAACTACACTATCAATGCAAGTAGAGAAATCTATCATGTCCTGAGTACAAAAGAATCATCTATCGATCAAAAGAACTAAAACCTGTCAATCTGAATCAACTCCTATCTCCTGCTCCCGAGCCCTGACCTGAAAATATCAACCACATATAATGAGCTTTACAAAGCCCAGCAGGTCACCTAATACCTATAACTGAAATCAAAGCACGGCGATGCTATTAATATGCATGTCAATCTATCAAATCCGTATCAGTCAATGGTCAATGAGTCTATGCAGCGGAAATCAATAGTCAATAAAACCAGTCAATGCAGCGGCAGGCAAGTCGGTAAATCAACTCGATCAATCAATATCCGTCAATCAAATCAATACAGTCTAATAAATGAAATCAGTCGAGAAAAGCGATACAGAACAAGGAATCTATAAAACAGTCAATACGGTGTAGAACAATAGCAACAGTGAATCTATAAAATCTATAGGCAGCAATACAATGAATCTATACGATGTCCATGTCCATGCTATCAATACAGTATCTATAGCTATCAATGTTCATATCAATGCTCAGTAGTCAATCGATGAAATCAATAAAATTCGTACGATACAGTAAATCCGATCAATCAATAGGGCAGAAATCGATAAAGTAATAAATCCGTAAATCAATACAGTAAACATGCAATTCAATACTATATACTGAACAATGTATAATCAATGGTCATGTTGCTGTTGTAGAATTCATATTGCTGTTGTAGATATCAATACATTGGTTCTATGAAAAGAGTCGTCACTCTATTGCCCGTCGGCTTATAATCTCCTTATGACTCCCATCGTTATATCCATGATCCATGATCTATGATTTAAAGGAAAGCCCGTCGGCCCACCATCCTGTACAAGTATCATCTCCAACCAATATTCAACCAGGTTATACGTGTTCCAGTATCAATAATCAATCAATAATCAATATTAGAGCAATCATATCAATAATCATATCTATATCGATTCAATCTATCAGTTTCATACAATTCAGAAATCATACGAAAATCGGACAGAGTAACGGTAGTCGATCAAATTTACACAAAAATCCTGCAAAAAGATACAATGTCCAAATTCTTCCAAATTACAGTAGAATATCAATAACATCAATACAAGACTATTATCCTATAGAAATCAAATCAAATCAAGTCCCGATTATTTTCTATTTGATTAAAATCGATTAAAATCACGTAGAATCAATTCCGACCGGTAAAATCTTCATAGAATACAGTCAAATCGTGTACAATAATCATATCTATAACATACTAGAAGTTGTGCGGTGAAAGTTGTGTTAAATCAAAACCATGTCGAAAAGTCGACTACGAAAACACAAAACAAATCACAACTCGGTCAAAACACAACATCTTTGAGAATAGAAACAGGGTTCGGAGTCCTTACCACGAGATCTTCTCTTTTCCCAACAGCAGCGTCGGACGAAAAGCGCTCCGCGGTCTCCGAAAATCAACTTTTCTCTTTTTCCTTTTCTCTTTCTCTCTCCTCAGATATTTCTGATTTTATAAAAATCTTTTTCTCTCTCCTCAAAACGAGTTCATTTCCTTATATCATACTCATATCGGCCTGGCCGATCGCCCGATCGTCCCGGGACGATCAGACCAAATTCTGATCGTCCTGGACCATTCCCAGGGCGATGATCAGGACGGTATTGTGAACAGTGCCGATCGTCCCGGACGATCTCAATATCGTCCTGGACGATCCTGTCCAGAAATCAATCCAGAACACTCCAGAAATCAGCTGTTTTCCATGCACTGATCGGCCTGGACGATCCAAACTTCGTCCTGGCCGATTCTGGGAGGAAAATCCAAATCAGAGAGGAACAGTAAGGGAACGAGATATTACAATATATCTTAAAGTTTCAGCTGATGCAGCAATACATATTTCTTTCTGGACTTTTGGTGAAGTTAACTTCAGATTTGAGCTAGCATATGCAGATGTCACTGTTTTAATTTCTTCATTATGATCAGCTAGAAAGTCAAATAGCTCTAAATAATTTCCTCGATTATCTGAATTGGAAGACTCATCATGACCACGAAATGATAACCCCTGACGTAACAAAAATCTAACATAATCAATGGCTGCAGTCAACATGATCCTATATTCTTTTTTGTTCTTATCATCTTTGCTTAACCATAAAGCAGGAAGACTGTGTTCTTGTTTTTTCATCAAATCTTCATATTTTTGTCTAGCCTTATTATGTATGCTATTGTGATCTCCAATGTGACATAATAGTTTCTCTTTCTTCTTCCAATTTTTGAATTTAGGGGGGGGGGGGGGGCAATTGCCCCCCCTGCCGCTACAATTGTCTTGTTTGAAGCCTAAATGACAATATTGGCTGCATGAAAATTGTCTCTAATAAAATCAATAATATAATAACGCTTGTATCACAATGATCAATAAAAAGATTTGTTTGATAAATTTGCTTGTACCATAGCTACCTATGACAAAATTTATAATATGTCCTCATTTAATAAGACTTTCTTTATAATCAACTCTAACAATATCTTTGTCATAGCTTTTTCTAGTAAAACTTAGTCATGAATTCACCAACATCATAATAATCTCTTCAAGACTTATATCACAATCATCTCACATAAAATTTGTACAGTGGCCTTTGCTAGTCAAAATTAAATCAAAATCAATTTTAATCAATATGACCACTACTATCCTCATATAAATTCATTTCTACCACATTTGAAATCTGATAGAGTACATGTAAGGTTAGAGAAATAGATAGGAAGAATATGAAAACAAATGAGTTTCAATATTTGTTGTACTCCTTGAGTGAGTAGTACAGGAGCTTTATAGAGAATGTAGGAGACAGGTGGTTAGATTGTCAGGAAGTCGTTTGAGGCAGAGTGCATAGATAGTGAAACTGAGTTCTTGATGCTAAGAACGATAGCGACTTTGTGCTGCGAGCACATGTAGTGTTAACAGTCCCCCTCAAATTGATTGTCTGGTTTGTAGATGGTCAATTTGTTGTGAAGTTCAACAAACTTAAGTCCTGTTAAAGGTTTAGTGAGAATGTCTGCCAGCTGATCAATAGAGTTTATATGGGAGACATCAATTGCTTTGCGCTGAATGTGATCACTAATAAAGTGGTGATCTATCTCGATGTGCTTGGTCCTAGCGTGAAAGGTGGGGTTGTTGGCAAGAGCAATGGCGGATACATTGTCGTAAAAGATTATTGTGGGTCGCAACTGTCGGGCATGAAAGTCATGTAGCAGACGACGTAGCCATATGACATCGGAGGTTGTAACGGCTAGAGCCCTGTATTCTACTTCAGTTGAGGATTTGGCCACCGTGGTTTGTTTCTTTACACTCCACGAAATGAGGTTCAGACCCAGGTATGTACAGAATCATGTGATAGATTACCTGTCCTCCGTGCTAGACGCCCAGTCAGTGTCTGCATATATTGTGAGGGTGAGGTTGCCGGCTGAAATGGGGAGACCATAGTCTTGAGTACCTTTGATGTATTTAAGAATACATTTAAGTTGTTGCGGATCTATGGTTTATGATTTTGATGATAACAAACATTCCTTATTTCTCTACGATTGCCTTATGTGCTAACGTTTCAGGTCCACACGATCAGACTGTAATTTGGGACCAGCTCAAGATTGGGTAGACTAGGTCTGTGTCAGTTTGTAATCTTTTTCCTTTCTTGAGACTGTTGTATTTGGTGTGGGATCTGTTGATTTGTAACTTGGAAGATTTTCTGTTGTTCCCTATAAGATTTCTATTTTCAAAAATATCGGCCGGGACGATATTTATATCGTCATGGACGATATGTCCAAAATTAGAAACCCTAATTATGGCATCCTCATTAAGGCAGTCGTCATTGAAATTGGCCTGGACGATACATGTATCGGCCAGGACGACAGTCTTAATTCAGAAAGAATCAACCGCCATAATCAGTTTAGGAATTCTTTGTTTTAGGAAATCGGCCAGGACGATATTTGTATAGTCCAGGCCGATCTAACTCAATTATGCCTAAATTAATCTGGTATCTTTGGAAAGCATTAATGGTTGATTGATACGATCACATCGGCCGGGACGATCTTATGATTGGCCAGGACGATTGACTTCAGCCAGCACCAAATCAGGGCGATGATCAGGACGATTAAAATTGGTTTTAAACTAATCGGCCGGGACGATCGTAAGATCGGCTAGGACGATATAACCAATTTTCTTCTGATAGTCCCAAATCGTCCAAGGCCGTTGAGATGAATTTAAACTAATCGGCCAGGACGATATGCCTATCGTCCTGGACTATAATGTCGGCAACTTGCATTAATGAGCTCGTTTTGAGAGCTTCTATTTAAGCTATGGCATGGAAACTTTTGTAAGAGTCTTTGGAAGCCATTGTAGCTTCGTTCTTGTGGGGGAAACTTGAAGAGAGAGCTTGAAAGGGAGAGAAGAAAGGGTGGAGTTTGAGAGGGAGAAGATCCTGCGAGGGGGAGGAACTCAAGGGAGTGTGGAGGGGATTCCACACGTTTGCTCCGGCGAACTCGCACCTTAGTACCATCGGATTCAAGGCTTGTCTCGAGGTAAGTTCACCAAAGAAGAAGGTCTCCTTGGTGTCAAAGGACCCGGCGACTCTGCCGCACCGGGGAAGGTATAAGTGATTTTGTAAGGGCTTCTCCGCCTAGCTGTGGGGGCTAAAGGAGAGTCACAATTTTAGTGCAATACTTGGAGGGTGCCTCCAAGGAGTGGACGTATGTCAAGATTTGACCGAACCACTATAAATCCGGTGTGTTCTTTTCTTATTATCGCTTGCATTTATTTTTCTTTCGCACTTTATTTGTGGTGATTTTGGTTGGAGTTTTATATTTGGTTTTAAAGTTTTTCAATTCACCTTTCTCTTGGTTAGATTTGGGTCAGTTCTATAGGGCCTAACATCTCTAACGAATTTTCATGAGTAACTTAAAGTTTGTAGCTGTCGGACAATGCATATGCTGGCATATGGTGTTGGTGGCAAAGGCAATATCCGGCCTTGTTACGGTGAGATATTATAGAGAGCCTGCTATCTGCCTGTAGAAGGTGGGGTTCTCATATAGAGACTGGTTTACCGGCAATCGAGAGTCCTTCAGAGAGATTGGTGTGTTGACTGGTTTGGATGAGTCCAGGCTAGAGGAGTGAATAATTTCTCTTGCATAGTGTGCTTGATGTAGAAATAAACCTGTTTATGTGTGTTGAATCTGTATACCGAGAAAGATATTGGCCTTGTCCATTTGTTTGAGTGCAAACACCTGTTTTAGTTGGGAGAGAAGCACTTGAATGGTGGGTTCATGATTGCCCGTCAGAAGGAGATCATCCATGTATACAAGTAGGTATAGTTGAATGTCATTGGTGTGGTAGGTGAGCAAGGTTGGATTAGCTTTACTAAACTGGAACCCAAAGTTGAGCAGGAAAGTTGTCAGCATTTGAAATCATTGGCGCAGTGCTTGCTTAAGCAGTAGAGAGCCTAGTTGAGTTTGTACACGTGATTGGGGAATTTAGGATCGATGAAACCTTGAGGTTGTTGCATATAGACCTCTTCGTGGAGGTCGCCATGGAGAAAAGCATTGTTGATGTCAAATTGGAGAATGGGCTAGCCCCCCTGGAAGGAAATAATGAGGACTATCCTGATTATGAGCATTTTTGCCACAGGACTAAATGTAACGCCCCAAGATCTAACTTGGAAAGAATTTCAAACAATCCATCACGATTTACCAGAGCTATCTATAACATCAATCAAATAGTCTAGCAAAAATCTATAATATTTAAAACATCAATGTACAAGTCGATTCATTCCTCAAAAGATCATATGCAATACTCAGGAGTTACACTGAAAACACATGAACTGAAATCTATCCTGTCCTGAGTACAAAAGGATCACCATAATCAAACAGAACAAAAACCTGAGGATTCCTGATCAATCTCAATCTCTTGCTTCCTTGCTCTGACCTGAAATTATTAACCACATATAATGAGCTTCAAAAAGCCCAGCAGGTCACCTAATACCTACAACTGAAATCAAAGCACGATACTGGAAACAATATGCATGTCAATCAATCAAATCCATAACAGTCTATTTCACATGATCAATGAATCTATGCAAATACGAAAATCAAATCAGTAGTCAATACAGCGGTAGAAGAATCAATAAACAGTAGGAAATCAGTCGATCAGTCAAATCAATCATATCAAATCAAATCAATCAAAACAATACTATCGGGTCAATTAAATCGATCAGTATGAAATCATAAAATCAATATAATAAAGCACAGTCTATACTAGCAATGAATCAAAGGAAGCAGTTCAATACAGTTTAGAAGCAATAGTATCAATGAATCAAGAGATGAATCCATAGTATCCATAACCATAACATCAATGAATCAATTACAGTATCCATATCCATACAGTATCTATAACAGTAGCAATGCGCAATGACAGAATATAAATATCAATGAAATCATACGATAACAGTAAGTCCGTAAATCCGTTAGTAAATTCAAATCAATAAAGCAATAAATCCATCACGAGTCAATGTCGTACACATGCATTTCAATATAATAGTCTTACTGAACAAGTACAATCACTGGCTATTCGATAATCCATAGTGCTGTTGTAGAAATTCATACATCTATCCATTGGTTCAATAAGAGTTGTCACTCTGTGCCCGTCGGCATAAGAATCTCCTTATGCCTCCCAATCATTATATCAATGATCAATAGTTTAAAGGAAAGCCCGTCGGCCCACCATCCTGTACAGGTCAATCAATCTCCAACCAACAGTTCAACCAGGCTCCACTTGTCTTTCAGTAATAATAATCATATATTCACATTCGTATGCATATCAATTCAAATCATCAATTTCAGAAAATCGGAAATCGTACGAAAATCCAGCGGCATAACGGTAGTATACAAAATTTACACAAAAATTCCTAAAAATCACAATTTACCAAATTAATACAGAACGTGCACGATAACATTATAAGACTTATATTCTACTGAAGCAACATCAATCAACATCATGATATTTATCTATCCGATTAAAATCGTACAGAACCCAAAATAACAGGTAGAATTGTTACAGAAAATACTCAAAACGTGTAGAAAAATCATATCAATAACATATCAAAAGTTGTGCGGTGAAAGTTTCGTCAATACAAAATGGTGCGCGTTTATCGGTAACAAAAACACAATTCTGTGCACAAAACAACCAAAACTCAACATCTTCAAAAACAGAAATAGGATTCAGAGTCCTTACTACGAGATAAACAATCCTTCCAACAACGGCGATGACGGGCGAAAAGCGCTATGCGGCCTCCAAAATCCGGCTTTTCTTTTGCTTTCCTTCTCCTTCTCTCTCCTCAGATATTTTGTTTTTAAAAAAAGATTTTTCTCTCTCTTCAAAACGAGTTGATTTCCTTATAACATAGACCAGATCGGCCCGGCCGATCGCCACATCGTCCAGGACGATCTGAACAAAAATCCGATCGTCCAGGATGATATCTCAGGACGATGATCAATTTTCCTTGGACGATAAAAACCCTTGCTCACTGACTTGTGCCATGAACTGATCGTCCTAGGACGATCCAAAATTGGCCTGGACGATCCACCCAGAAATCAGCTGTTTCACTAATCGTTTTGGACGATCTCAACATCGTCTCGAACGATCCCGAAAGGAAATCAAAGAAACGAGCTCTCACAATCTCCCCATCTTAGAAAAATATCGTCCCGACATTTCCCTAAAGGTCCGGAACAAAACGAGACAAAACAAATCCAATCAAATTCAAATCAAAATCAAAACTCGGTGAAAATCATACAGATCACACAATCCAGTCAATCACATGTAACTATGCATGGTCATATGTGAATCAATCAATTAGTCAAATCAGTTTACCAGTAAAACTTTTTGGTCGTTGTTGATCTTCATAATGCTGTAAACTGTAGATACGTGGCACCACTGGAGGAAGCGCAGGAGGTCGTGGAGCAACAGTCTCCCTCTGACTATCTCTGACGGCTCTATCAGTCATTCGGTTCCCTGATCTCTCGCTATAGGCTCTCGAGCCAATTATCCTATGCTGTCCTGTACCTGAATCAGTTCTTCCACCCAATCCTTTCTGAGGGCAATTCGCTGCTTTATGCCCTTGCTGTCCACAGTGAAAGCACTGCCCCGTCAATAAGTAACACCGACCTACATGTCGTCGACCATAATGAATGCACTCGCTGGAACCAGAAGATACTACTGATGCAGATCCCGATGCAGATCCCCTCGAATCACCATACTTGCTTCTCTTCTCTCTATCCCTTTCTCTACCTGATTCCTCTCGTCTGGCTTCATCTCTCCTCCTCCTAGTGTCGTCATATCTCGATACTGGCGTTGCCAAATCAATCTCTATCAGTCTGGCCCACTCCACCAACTCAGAAAACTCATGGATCCGAAAGGGTACTAATGGATGTCTCAGTTCTTTATTCAATCCGTGCAGAAATCTATAACATTTTTATTCAGTAGTAGGGATCAAGTGAGAAGCATACCTAGTAAGTGCAGTAAACTAGGTCTCGTACTGCATCAATGTCTTGCATCCTTGTTCCAATCTCATAAAAACTTCTTGCATTTGTCGTTGAGCTGACGGAGGTACAAACCATATCCGAAATACTGTAGTAAACTCATCCCATGTGATCTCAGCATTTGTCTTTCCCTGGAATTTCTCTTTCTGCTGTCCAATCCACCATCTCTCTGCTTCTTCTTCAAACATAAACACAGCCAAAGGTACCTTTCAATTTCCCGGACACTGCATGCTGTCAAATATCTTTTCTACTCTCATTATCCAATCTTCAGCAGCCTGGGGTCATACAGCTCCTTTGAACAACGGAGGCTTCAGCTTATGAAACATCTACAAATGCTTATCAGCTTCTTCTTCCTTACTTCTACTCATCTTACTCTATGCATCCCCCATCACCTGTGCTATAGCAGTTGTGGACCTCCGAAAGAGCACCGCGCAAACGGGTCGATTGGAAGGGACAGATTAGATCGTGTATACGACTAACCATTGAGGATAGAGGCTATCACCAACACACTTCGATGGGTAGTAATATACATGACCAAATCACGAGTTTCCTCCATCCGATATAAAGGAGTTCGAATGGGGTTTAGTAGATGTGGGACCGAGTTTCCCACGGGCGCAAGCCCCCGTGGTTAATTACATCCCAGGTCGGAGCCTGAGAAAACTCTCGATTAAGGATCATACATTATCCTCTCCTAAAATGGGATCGGCACGAGGGTATAGACTAGGAAATCCTACTCAAAGGGAAGAAAGGTCTGAAGGGCTGAATCGATATGCGTGGCTCATACCAGCATTCGGAGGCTCTAAGGTACTAAATGGAAACTGGAAAAAGAAAGATCAAGCACTCAATCATATACGTGAGAGAAAGATGGAGGTGGCGTCATCCTGTGACACAGATGTGGGCTCTGAAAAATTTCCATTTTTTAGGATGTGTGATCCCGGGGGAATTTTCAGAAGGCAGATTGGGTTTGTAGATAAGACACTACCCAGAGATTTCGCCCTCATTTGGTGAGGACTTTTTGATCTGAGTTCTGGTTTCCTATAGGCGCAAGCCCCTATAGTTAATTACCCCTCCCAATAATAGGAGAGAACTTTCGATTAAGGCTAGTCGTAAAAGAGGTCGAATAGGTTATAAACCTATCGTATAATAGCAATAATTTTAGGGTTTAAATCTTGGATTTGGATTTGAATTTTGAAATTGGAAATTTTGAATTTGGAATTTATCACCATAAACTTAAAATTGGTGGTGGGGGAATGAAGACGAGCCCGATCAAGATCCCATGGTTCCGTCGTCCCGGGCTGTCATGATCCCTGGTCTACTTAGTCAGAGGAGGTAGTCGACCCAACCTGACAGAAGGCATCTTGTCGGCAGCCATGGGTTGCTTCGTCCAAGAATACCTTGTAGACCTGGGTTGATATTTGTCTAAGGGGATATATATGAATCCACCTTAGCTAACAGAGGACTTTATGCCTATTGGATATACCCTATGATCCATCGCTCAAGGGTTTGACGCCTTTAGGGAACATACGGGCTTTGGCCATGATCGTAATATAATGGTGCCATTTTGCGGCAAACCACCCGATCAGAGGGCACGTGCCACGTCCCTGTTGGCAAGAGACTGTTTGAGGATGAATCAAAGTGATACACCCGACATGCATTCGCTCTTTGTGAGCTGAAGTTAATTTCAAATTTATCACCCCCGACAAGCGATTGCGGGAGGTGGATGATTTTTAGTTTTAAGTTTTCAGTTGATAGATTTTATTTCAAGAATTTAGATTTTTGGTTGATTTGAGATTTGACAATTGAGATTTGAAATTTGACCCCTCCGGTTGAGATTTTCGATCAACACGGCCATCATCGGGGTGACATTGAGGTCACTTTTATTTTTGTAAGAATTTGGTAGGAATGGTATTTAAAAAAATATATATATATATTTGTGAATGAACCCCTCCGATTGATATCTTCGTTCAACACGGCCATCATCGGGGTGACATTAATGTTACATGTATTTTCGTAGGATTTTTGGGAGACATTTTGTTATTCAAGTCGTGTCAACTCCAGTCCTTTACAGGAGGAGGATGAAACTTGAATATTTAACCCGCGCAACATTCTCGGATCGTTGGATTTGACATTTATATTTGATGATCGGAGCACATGCGGGTTGCAGCATTTGACCCTGCGCAGCATTCTCGGTCATTGATGTTTGTAATTTTAATATATTGACCGGAGCACATGCAGGGATGTATTTAGTATTAGGGATCATATTTAACACGTAAGGGGGGTATTTTAAAATATTTAAGTATGATCCATTTGCGAGTGGATTTATTTAGGAAATGCCCAAAATTTCGTTTAAGGGGCCTACAAACGCCTTATGTCCGCTTGCACACATGTTGCGGATCCGGTGACGTTGTTCTAATTTAGGTTTCATTTATAGCACATAGAAGATATACCTTTGATGTTAATATCCCACTCAACATAGTTCACAGGAAATGCTTGTTCAATAGGCATTAGGAGATCGTGCTAATGTTCGTAGGAGAATTATATTACTTGTTATAAGCTCTCATATTCTCCTCCATAGGTGGTCTAATTTGTTCGATACAAGCTCAAGCTTCTTGTCTTTATTTGTAGGCTAGTTATTGTAAGCATTATGAATTTTCTATTCCATCTCATAGATGAATTGTAGCATTTCATGTCTTTTGTTGTAACAACAACTAGTAGATATGAGCATGGACTTGTAGGAGTTAACAATGTTGACTTGAGGGCATCTTTGCAACCATCGTATATCACACAATATATGTTTACTTGTGTTTGTTTAATATTTTGTGAATATATTGCACTATGTTTATACATATTTGTAGATATCACTAGTGTTATCGTCGATCGGAGATTTGCATTTCAAAGTATTTCCTCAATTATTATTTAAGGACATATCATGTTCAATGTTGAAAGAGGTCTATCAATATCCAAAGAACTCCCATACTATGGCTTTATAGTCAAATTATTCTCCTAAAAGAAGCTTTTGTTGTCTTTCAAGTTTATATTCACTTAGATTTGGATTTATTAGAAATCAATTGAATCAAGTCCACATGTCTCAAATTGATCTTTGAGTTCGATCAAGTCCATTGTTCTACTCATTCGAGTTCAAGTGTAAGTCTCGTTCGAGTTTGAGTTTGAATTCAAATTCAACATTACTTGATCAAATTTGAATTAAAATTGATTTTAAATTTGAATTATATTCAATTCAATTTTCAATTTTGTAGTCCAAGTCCTTTAATGTTCACTGAAAATTTCGGCAGCCTCCCAGCGTCTCCTCCCCACCGAAGGAGAAATCGGGACGGCATTGCCGTAGTTCTTCCTATCCGGACCTAAGGTCGACGGCGTAGGGGCTTCGAATTTTAAACCATCCCGGTCGGACCTAAGGTACGACGACCGGGGTCTTCAATTTTGGAACCATCCCGGCCGGATCTAAGATGCGACGGCCCGGGGTCTTCAAATTTTAAACCATCCCGGTCGGACCTAAGGTACAACGGCCGGGGTCTTCGACACCTGTTGAAATCCTCTCTTTTTTTAAATAATTTATATTATATTACAATAAAATATATCATAATATAATATATATTTATTATAATATAATATAACATTATATTATAATATTATTCTGTTATATTAATATAATATAATATAATATTATATTATTGTTATATTATACTATTATATTAATATATTAATATAATATAACATTTGTATATTATTATATATATTATATAATATATATAATAATATCAATATAACAGGATAGAGAGAAACGGGATGAAGCCCGATCAGATTAGGGCAAGGCATCGGAGGCAGAGGCATCACGCACGGGTGCACGGCTGCGGCTTCAGCGTCGGCGGGGAGGGGCGGCGGGTTCGACGACGTCGGCTCAAGTAGGATCGACGGAAGTTAGCCTCGGGTGAGTCGGCCAGCGGTGGAGACAGACGAGAGCGCAGGTATGGGCTTCGATTTCTCCTTCACTGTCTCTCTATGCGTGTGAGTGTGCGTCTCTTTCTAACCGAATGAGAAGAAGTGTTTTATTTCGTGAGAGAGGCGGTGAAGGAGCGGATGTGTCGTTTGGGATTTTTAGTCGGTGGAATGAGCGATTTTGTCGTGAGGTGGGACCGACAGAGGCGGTTGTGTCGTTTGGGGCTTAAGTCGGTCGGGAGCGGTTTGTCCGCCTGGAGTTATTCGTGTGCGATGGTTACAGTCAACAAATGCCCCCCAACAAATATGATATGCGCTCTATAGCAGATCATGTTTGTTGTAAACTGGTTGACCCTACAGATCTCTAAAATTTGATTTTAGATGTCACATAGAGGGTCTTTTAGATATCCCTGATTTATCCTTTTGATTTGTCAGGAATTAACATTTATTCTTCCCTAGCTTTGTGCTTTCATGGGCTTGATGAAGAATCCATATTGATGACCTAAATCCTTTAGAATGATATTAGGTTGGTGGTAAATAGTCATCTGTCCAAAGCTTTTTGCATGACGGACTTTGATGATGACAAAATTCCCTTTGTTCGGCATATGGCTTTATAAGAACTGCGGGATAATTTTCTTCGGTCCTGAGCTTTGTGCTTTATCAGACATATTGAAGAAATGAAGCTCCTTCGATCTTAGCTTTGTGCTTGATAGATTTATTGAAGGATAATACTTCCAAATTTGATAGGAGTTTTTATTGTGGCTTAGTGCCTTTGAGTTGATTGAGATTTTTCTGAATTTTACCTCAATTCATTTGTTAGTCGAGAAATTTTTTTGAATCTGAACTGCTTTGATTTGCTAAATTGGACAAATATCAAACTTGATAGTATTTGTCATCGGGCTAACAAAACAGGCGCTCTCCTACTACGGCCTCTTATAACGGCTTGTTGAGTAAGTAAAGCTATCAGTGGCTCGGCCACATATAGGCTTGTTGAGACTGATATTATATCTGTTTGAGCACTGGACTTGTACTATGACAGTTTATACTTGTCGAATTTGATTTGTTGAAGTTGCAGATCAAAATTTCTTCTCAATCTGAACTTCGAGATTTTTGGCTAAATTTTTTGCGATGATCGTATATTTGCTTGCTTGAAGGCACCAGCTTCTGCCCCATATATATGCTGTGATAGCTTCATGAATGATTTTAAATATTTATTTGGGGTTTGATGATAACCCAAATAAATATTTAAAATGCCCCCTGCCTTGAAGGGAAATTTCATCCGTCACCAGATTTTTTGGCATTTTTAAACTTAAAAATGCCCCCTGTCTTGTGGGAGAATTTCTAAGACATCTTAGAATTATTATCTCATTTTACAAGGGAATGATCTTCAACTTACTTTTTTAAGAATAATACTTCTTTAAGTATCTCCCATTGATCGAGGGCATAGGTCTTCGGCCTTCCAAATCGATGAGTTGATAGGCCCCTCCTTGGTACACCTTCTCGATGACAAAAGGACCTTCCCAATTTGGTTCAAATTTACCACCAATTCTTCGGTGTGGGATAATTGGTCTTCTCAGCACTAGGACCAATTCTCCTTCTTGAAATGCTCGATGGCGTACCATACGGTCAAAAGATTTCACCATTCTTGCTCGATAAATCTCTAAATTTTGTTGAGCATGGAGTCGGACTTCATCCAACGCATCAAGCTCTTCCATTCGTAGGCGAGCATTTTGTTCTTCTGTGAGATCATACTGAATAGCTACCCGAAGTGACGGCAACTCAACTTCGAGTGGCAACACAGCTTCAGCTCCAAACACCAATGCATAAGGAGTTGCTTTCGTTGGTGTTTTGTATGTAGTACGATATGCCCATAATGCTTCTGCCAACTTAGTATGCCATTCTTTTTTATTTTTTGTAAGAATTTTCTTGAGCAGCTTTACGAGCGTTTTGTTGAAGGCTTCTGCTAATCCATTTGCCCTTGGATTATAGATTGATGAATATCTCCAATCAATTTTATGTTGCTCAATGAATTTATAAATCTTGGTATTTTTGAAAGCTAGACCGTTGTCTGAGATTATGCGGCGTGGAACACCAAATCTGTAGACAACATTATGAGTGAAGAAGTTAATCACATGATGAGCAGTGACTTCTTTGAATGGAACTGCTTCAGCCCATTTAGAAAAATAGTCTGTTGCCGCTAATATGAAGCGATGCCCAGCAGATGACGGTGGATCAATTGGCCCTATTACATCTGTCCCCCAGCATTCAAATGGCCAGGACGCTATAGTGGGATGTAAAGGATTTGGAGGTTGATGTATGATATTTCCATGAATTTGACACTCGTGACATATATCTGCATGATTTGTGCAATCCTTTACCATTGATGGCCAGTAATAACCCATCCTTTTAACTTTGATGGCCATTTTAGGACCTGATTGATGTGCACCGCATAGTCCTTCATGAACTTCAGAAATAACCTTATCAGCTTCATCCCTCCCTAAACAACGCAGCCACATTTGCTCAAATGACCTTCGATATAGCGTATTGTTGACAAACGCATATCGCAATGCTCTCTTCTTGATCTGTGTAGCTAATGATTTATCTTCAGGGAGTTTGTTTTCTCTGAAATAGTTGATAAAAGGCTGTCTCCAGTCATTTTGCTCTTCAACTTCTAGGCATTCAAGCCAAGATTCAGAGGTTCTACCAAATTTTCTTCCTGTAAACATTTTAGGTTTATCTTGTTGATTTTCAGGAATTATTTGTTGGGGAGATTGAGGAATAACCGAAGTTGTGTCCTGCTGACTTGGATTTGTTGACCCCTCTACCTGCGGGGAGCATAGAATTGCTGGCTCTAGTACTCGACGTGTGTTGACATTGATTAATACCGGCTCATCATTCATGCTCGCCATTTCTTTAGCAAGTTTTGCTAAAGAGTCTGCTTTATCGTTATGAGCTCGAGATACTTGGATTAATGTAACATTTGTAATTTGCTTCATGAGCTCGAGGACTCGCCTATGATAGTGAATCAATCCGATTCTGCCAATTTTATAAATACCCATTACTTGATTTATAATGAGTTGAGAATCACCAAAAACTTTGAGATTTTGAATTTCCATTGAAATAGCGATCTCAAGACCTGCTATTAAAGCTTCGTATTCTGCTTCATTATTTGTTCTAGGTTCAGTTAAACCAAATGAAAATCTCATTATTCCTCCGTTCGGTGCTATGAAAATAAGACCGATACCAGCTTGAGCTTTGGGGAGGTTTGGAGGTTGGGCAGGTTTAATTGATGATGCACCATCAAAATACATTTCCCACATTTGTGATTTCTCTTTTTCTAGAACAACTAGAATTTGTTCATCAGGTAGATCGTCATTGAGCGGCGAGTCTGCAGAAATGGCATGTGCGGCCAGAAAATCTGCTAATACTTGCCCTTTCACTGCTTTCTGAGGGACATATGTGATATCAAACTGCAGAAGTATTACCGCCCACCTAGCTAGGCGACCTGTCAATGCTGGTCTTGTCATCAAGAACTTCAGCGGATCGATCTTTGATATCAGTGTAATTTTATGAGACAGCATATAGTGACGGAGCTTTTGGACAGCAAATATCAATGCCAGGCAGTGTTTCTCAATTGGGGAGTAACGAATTTCTGCCCCGATCAATCTTCGACTGATATAGTAGAGTGCATTTTCTTTGCCTTCTTCATTGTGCTGAGCTAGCAATGCTCCAAGGGACTCTTCCAATGCTGCGGTGTATAAAATAAGAGGCTTCCCTGGAATTGGTGCTGCAAGGATGGGTGGGCTCAGAAGATATCTTTTGATACTATCAAAAGCTTCTTGGCAGTCATCATCCCATTTAAAACGAATGTCTTTCTTCATCAGCTTTGCAAATGGTTGACATCTGCCTGATAAATTTGAGATGAACCGTCGTATAAATGCAAGTTGTCCTTGTAAAGAACGAAGTTAACGGAGACTTTTCGGAGGCGGCATTTCTATGATTGCTTTGACTTTGTTAGGATCCACCTCAATTCCTCGGTGCCGTACAACGTACCCAAGAAATTTTCCTGAAGAAACTCCGAAAGCACATTTGAGTGGATTCATTTTGAGATTGAATTTTCTAATTCTTTCAAACACAATCCTCAAATCTTGGAGGTGATCTTTTTGATCTATTCTTTTCACAACAAGATCATCCACGTAACATTCAACTTTCTGATGGATAAGATCATCAAATATATGTGTCATTGCTCTTTAGTATGTAGCTCCCGCATTCTTCAAGCCAAAGGGCATGACTGTGTAGCAGAATATGCCGATAGGAGTCCTGAAAGATGTATGCTTTTCATCTTCAGCTGCCATTTTGATTTGGTTATATCCCGACGACCCATCCATAAATGAGAATATATCATAATTGGATGTATTGTCAACCAACAGTTCTGATATTGGAAGTGGGAAGTCGTCTTTTGGACACGCCTTGTTAAGATCTCGAAAATCGATGCATATGCGAATTTGTCCATTCTTCTTTTTCACCGGGACAATGTTGGCGATCCAATCAGCATATTTTTCTTCTCGAATGAAACATGCTTCGATGAGCTTCTTGGTTTCTGCAATCACTTGCTCTTCAATCTCCAACCTCATTCGCCTTGGAGCTTGCTTAACAGGTACTGCACCTGATTTGATTGCTAATTTATGAACAGCTATATCAGGGGATAAGCCTGGCATTTCATCGTATGTCCAAGCAAAGCAATCCTTGAATTCACTGAGTAATGCTTTCATCTTCTCAATTTTATTCTTGGAGAGAAGAGCACTAATGAAGGTCGGGCGATGATCTTCATCAGTTCCCAAGTTTATTTCTTTAAGCTCATCCATGGTAGCGGCCTGTCCACCATCTTCAAGTTCTTCTGGTGCAGGTTTAGCTTCCACATCTTTCTCTTCATTTATATCCATGTTTTTAGTAATAGGATATTTATCATTTATCGCATAACAGATATTTTGCTCAGTATGTTCTGCTGCCACAAATCCCAAGCCTTTTGTATCACGATTACCCATTTTAGATAATTCGTGACACCACATTCTTTGAAAGAAAAGTGCTCGTCGTCGAGTGACCATATTATGAACTCCAGCTTTTCGTATCATTTGCTGAATTCTTTTGGGACAATATCTAGGCATCTCTGTATGAATTATCTCTTCATCTTCATCGAAATTTCCAAGCTCATTGATATTATCTTCTTGATACTCTCCAAATTTGTAGAATAAGCTTCCCGGTCCACTACTTCCACGTAGGGGAGGTACATAAAATGTTTTAAGCTCTTCAACATTATGAATCTCACGGGATATGATTTCTCTAAAATGTTGTGGAGGGATCAGTGTAACCACAAAAGTATTCTCCATTGGCTTTTCTTTAATCAAAGGCTTGTGGATTTCAGAGATATCATCATCTTCCTCCGTGTCACTTCCTAAGTGGAGTACAACTTTATTTGATCTAGGTAATGTGTTAGCCCCTTTAGGAAAATTTTGTGGCTTTCTTCTTGTCTCCTTTTCTTCAACTCCTTTGGATTGTTTTGTACTCATCGTGGTAGATGCTTTACTTGCAGAAGATTTCATCGGCTTTACTTTATTTGGAATGAAGTATTTTGCATCATCATAAATTTTCACTTCGTGGACTGCGAAGGGTTGTATATCTCCAGAAATTCTGAACTCTTCCCCATCCTTTAGATATTTCATGCATTGGTGCATAGTTGATGGAACAAGACCATTCTCATGGAGCCAAGGTCTACCCAAGAGTGCCTTGAATGAAGTGTCTGCATCGATAATATGAAATTTGGCTTCTGTGTACAGTTCTCCAAATTTCAAGGGAAGAACAAATGAACCTACAGTTCTTTGTCCTTTCTCGTTGAAGCCATGCACCATAAGTTTATCTGAACCTAGATGTTGAATATCTAGGGATAAGGACCTTAGTGTGCGCAAGCTCATGAGGTTTATTGAAGACCCAGGATCAATTAGGATTCGCCTTATTATGATGCCATCACTTTCTGCCGTGACATATAAAGGGCGATTATGTTCCGTAGTCCCCAACATGAGATCTTCTTCAGAGAATGTTATAACAGGTTCATTTCTGGCATGAAGAACTTCGCTCAAACATCTTTCTGCGAAATATGCTTCATATTTCTCTGGATTTTTGAGAGCCTGTATCAAAGTTTCTCGAAGATCTTTTGACATCAGAAGAGCTTCATAGATGCTGAGTTGTGCTGGGATCTTCCTCAAATGGGAAATGATATTATACTCTATCTCTTTATTCGTATCAAATTTCTTCTTATGATATTTAGGGATAATTTCTTCGTTGACGACTATATCTTTTCCCTTATCTTTGCTTGATAACCTCTTTTTTAGTGGTGGTGGTGACAACACTTTACCACTTCTTAATTGCACTTGAGCCACTTCGTTTGATTCAATATCATCTGATGAAGTTTTTATTGGAAGTTCAGAGTCTTCATTTAGCTTCACATGCTCCATTCGTGAAGCTATTTGTTGATCTGACTCATCTTCACTTGGGAAACACAACTCTTCTTCTGAGTTATAGTCTGTCTGCACTACCATCAGACATGACTCAGATGTCATTTTATCAGTCATTTTTGTATGAGACGTTGTTA
Organism: Dendrobium huoshanense; assembly: GCA_016618105.1. Lineage (NCBI taxonomy): Eukaryota > Viridiplantae > Streptophyta > Magnoliopsida > Asparagales > Orchidaceae > Dendrobium > Dendrobium huoshanense. The sequence goes on along the minus strand of CM028350.1, from coordinate 46,020,016 downwards.
TATGACCCCTATCATGATCTTTTACAAAATCTATTTGGGCTGCATTCAATATCGTTGAGATGACTCGACATGTTTCAACATGGAGTGAATCTTCATCTTCTTGTTCATCATCTTCCACTTCTGATTGGTCTATTTGAAGCTTAGACATAAAGTCTGCAAGTGTTATCGGCCGCCTTGATGGTTGGTGATAATCCTCCAAATTGTTGATGATCTTTTGAAGTTTTGTTGTTTTCTTCTTCTGCTTGATGCGCTTATTTGAATTATTGGACTTCTTGGAGGATGTCTTATAGAACATCTTCGTATTAGGACGTCTCCGAGTTAATGACCTGGAAGTGGATGCACCTGAATTTGGATTTCCTTTTAATTCAAGCACTGGTTCTGTAGAGGATTTCCATTTGATGCTAGGAACTCCTTCCAGCTGTTTGATCATCTTCATTGTCTTCTTGGATATTGCGGTCTGCCATTCATCTTTTTCTGGCATCATTTTTCCTTTCATTTTATCTCCTTCTTTAATCAGGGGTATAGGAGAAGACCCGATCATCTTTACGGATTCCTTTTTTGGGTGAACTAAAACGCTATTTGATAGCGTGAATTCACCATTTTTGTACTTTCTTTCCAGCCAGTCTTTGAATACATAACAATCTTCAATAGGGTGGCTGATAACTCGGTGATACGGGCAATAACTTGGATCATCTTTCTGATCAGCTTCTTCGGGTCTTTTACACTCTGGTAATTCAAGACCAGCATTAAGCGCTTGTTTGAATAGTTTTGCCACACTTTCCCTTTTAAAAGAATATTCTCTATTCATTTTCTCTTTAAGGGATGTGATTCGATCACCAATTATTGGCTTCGAACGTTCTCCTCCATTACGAAAAGTTTGAAACTTATCGTTTCCTCCCAATATTAGTTTTGGCTGCGGTTTGGTGTACTGCTTCCCAGCATCATCTTTAGGAGTAGATTGTTTTTCTTTCTCAATTCTTAAAGATGATGTGGAATAGATTTCATCTCTTATATTATCCACACCTTTATTCTTTCGGGGTCTATCTGAATGATATTCAGACTTAGACAAGTTCAACTTTTCAAATTTAGCTACTCTGTCTAGTAGCTCTTGGTAAGTGCTGATGGAGGCCATGCATAAAAATGGTAACATCTTATCATCGATGTTTCCCATTAGTAGTTGAACGGCGTGCTCCTCTTCCAACTGTTGTTCGCATTTCATACTTATGTTGCGCCAGCGGGTGATATACTTTGTCACCGACTCACCCCTTTTTCGTTTCTCTAAGGCAAGGTCAGCGATAGTAGTCTTCTCGGTAGCACTAGCAAACCTTTTCACAAACATATTTTCTAATTCTGCAAATGTCTTGACAGAATCATTAGGAAGCTCGGTGTACCATTCAAAAGCAGTCGCAGTCAAATTACTAATGAATTGGCGGAAGAGTAGAGCATCAACACCCCCAGTATTTCCACAGGTCGCTTTAAATTGGGCCAGGTGTTGTTTTGGATTACCGGTGCCATTAAAAGTGTTGAACTTAGGCACTGAGTAACCCTTAGGGTAGGGCACCTGATCGTACTCAGCTGGATACGGGCGACCCTTGCTCACAAATTTTTCAACATGTTCTGAGGCAATGACAGCTTTAATCTTTTCATTGATGATTGATTCTAGCTGCGGAGTCATCATCGGCTCAGAAGCACTTGTAATATTTTGATGAACATGTTGATTAGCCTCATTTCCTTCTTCATTCCTGGTTCGTATCCCATACACCTGGGGTATAGGAATACTACTTGGTATCTGCTGATGAACTGGCTGGTTTGTTATCTGATGATCAATTGGTTGAGCAAGTGTAGGAGAAGTAGTGATGTTCTTTTGCATTAACTGCATCATCACAGTCATCTGTGCCATCATTTCTGTCATCTTGCCATTCAGCTCTGATATCTCCTTATCCTTCTCTTTCATTTGAAATTTCAAACGCCTTTGTGCTTGTGCTAGTGTTTCAGCAAGTACTTCTTCTTCCTGATCATCATTTTGTTCATCGCCTGAGGGGACTTCTTCTTCTAATTGCTCGTATTGAGCTTGATCTTCTTGAGAGGTTGTTTTAGAAGAAGTGGGCATTGCTTCGTTACGTCGTCTATAGCCACGTGTTTGATGTGGCTCATCACCATGTCCCACCATGTAGACTACCTCAACCTCCATGGTGTCTTTATCATCATCTTTTCCTTGTACAGAAATCTCAGAGCGACGTTTCCAATAGATTTCTGGCTCTTCATGTGGTACATGAACTTCTTCGATTGGAGGGGTGCGGTCAAAATTGACCTTTTTCTGAGAGGTTGAAGTTGGCTGACAATAGGATTCCTTGGCAGATTTTCCAATGTGTCGACTATTGCGAATGTCAGTAATATGCACCTTTTCCTTGGGTACCCATTGTTGACGATTTTTATGAAAGGCGGATCTCTGGGAGGCTGCACCAGATGTCACGCCCAGATCAGTTCCTCTTTCTCTTCTATCTTCTCTGCGAGGCTTTGGCCTCCAGATTTCTTTTTCTTTGTGTTGGGATCTTTCGGTGGCGGATCCCTGAACTCGAAGTTCAGGTGTCACGCCTCGATGCTCACCACACGGAGTATATTTTATTTTTCTTCTCTCCGCTGTAATAGACAGACGTTCTCTTGGCGGAGTTCTTCTAGTTTCAATTATCAAGGGCTGCTGATATCTCTTCTTCTTCAGACCTTTCTCTTTCACGGTCTTCAGGACTCGATAGACTCGAGCTGAAAGAGTCTCGGGCTCTTTCTTTCTTGGAGGGATTGGGGCTTCAGGCCGTTGATCCCAGAAAGATTGCTTTAGCTCCCCAGTAGAGCTGTTTCTTTTAACCCATTTCAAATTTGCAAACCCATTCCGGGTTGGAATGGTAGCTTCAGGCTCTTGGGCTGATAGGTTGGAGGGATGAGTTGGCACCAGTTGCTGCTGAGCTCGGAGTTCGGCATTCTTCTTCCTTATCTGCCTCCTTGTGAGCCTTCCTCCAGATGAGGAGGCTTCAGCATCGTCCTTCCCAGGAGCAGATAACCCGGTCGGCAGAGTGGTACCCCTTGCAGGTATCACAGATATTCTTCCTCCAACTACGACTCTCTCAGTGGCTGAGGCCTTGGGCTGTGATAGCCTTTCGAATACTGAGGTCCTATTTTGTTGAACTGCCTTTGCAGTAGCAGTTTTATCAGCTCGTGGTTGTTGCACGGAATAAACACGTCGTGCATTAGTATCAGCAGAATTAGGCCTCGCAGGATGGCTTTGAACAGTCAAGCCGTGAATAGGTACAGCAGCAGCCTTTGCAGTAGCTGCAGAAAACTCTAAGCTACCAAATCGGATGGTGGCTTCAGAGTCTCCAGTGTTGATGATGGCATTAGCTAGCTGAATGCTAGCACCTTGTCCCAGTTGGACGGTGAATGGTGTATTCTGTAGTTCCATTCTGCACAAATGAAAGGAAAGGGTTAGTATTCAAAAGTTGATACATCACCCCACACTTTCAAAGTGCAGAGACTAGACAGAATAAAATATATGCATGATACTATATTTGATTGCACATTTTTAACCCCTAAATTTGATGAACTTATTAGAATTTTAATAATTTTATTGCTATTATATTTTGTATATAACTAGCCAAAGATGGAAAGAGAAACCATCCCCAGCGGAGTCGCCAGAAATCTGTGGGCTCCGAAAAATTCCAATTATTTTAGGATGTGTGATCCCGGGGGAATTTTCAGAAGGCAGATTGGGTTTGTAGATAAGACACTACCCAGAGATTTCGCCCTCATTTGGTGAGGACTTTTTGATCTGAGTTCTGGTTTCCTATAGGCGCAAGCCCCTATAGTTAATTACCCCTCCCAATAATAGGAGAGAACTTTCGATTAAGGCTAGTCGTAAAAGAGGTCGAATAGGTTATAAACCTATCGTATAATAGCAATAATTTTAGGGTTTAAATCTTGGATTTGGATTTGAATTTTGAAATTGGAAATTTTGAATTTGGAATTTATCACCATAAACTTAAAATTGGTGGTGGGGGAATGAAGACGAGCCCGATCAAGATCCCATGGTTCCGTCGTCCCGGGCTGTCATGATCCCTGGTCTACTTAGTCAGAGGAGGTAGTCGACCCAACCTGACAGAAGGCATCTTGTCGGCAGCCATGGGTTGCTTCGTCCAAGAATACCTTGTAGACCTGGGTTGATATTTGTCTAAGGGGATATATATGAATCCACCTTAGCTAACAGAGGACTTTATGCCTATTGGATATACCCTATGATCCATCGCTCAAGGGTTTGACGCCTTTAGGGAACATACGGGCTTTGGCCATGATCGTAATATAATGGTGCCATTTTGCGGCAAACCACCCGATCAGAGGGCACGTGCCACGTCCCTGTTGGCAAGAGACTGTTTGAGGATGAATCAAAGTGATACACCCGACATGCATTCGCTCTTTGTGAGCTGAAGTTAATTTCAAATTTATCACCCCCGACAAGCGATTGCGGGAGGTGGATGATTTTTAGTTTTAAGTTTTCAGTTGATAGATTTTATTTCAAGAATTTAGATTTTTGGTTGATTTGAGATTTGGCAATTGAGATTTGAAATTTGACCCCTCCGGTTGAGATTTTCGATCAACACGGCCATCATCGGGGTGACATTGAGGTCACTTTTATTTTTGTAAGAATTTGGTAGGAATGGTATTTAAAAAAATATATATATATATTTGTGAATGAACCCCTCCGATTGATATCTTCGTTCAACACGGCCATCATCGGGGTGACATTAATGTTACATGTATTTTCGTAGGATTTTTGGGAGACATTTTGTTATTCAAGTCATGTCAACTCCAGTCCTTTACAGGAGGAGGATGAAACTTGAATATTTAACCCGCGCAACATTCTCGGATCGTTGGATTTGACATTTATATTTGATGATCGGAGCACATGCGGGTTGCAGCATTTGACCCTGCGCAGCATTCTCGGTCATTGATGTTTGTAATTTTAATATATTGACCGGAGCACATGCAGGGATGTATTTAGTATTAGGGATCATATTTAACACGTAAGGGGGGTATTTTAAAATATTTAAGTATGATCCATTTGCGAGTGGATTTATTTAGGAAATGCCCAAAATTTCGTTTAAGGGGCCTACAAACGCCTTATGTCCGCTTGCACACATGTTGCGGATCCGGTGACGTTGTTCTAATTTAGGTTTCATTTATAGCACATAGAAGATATACCTTTGATGTTAATATCCCACTCAACATAGTTCACAGGAAATGCTTGTTCAATAGGCATTAGGAGATCGTGCTAATGTTCGTAGGAGAATTATATTACTTGTTATAAGCTCTCATATTCTCCTCCATAGGTGGTCTAATTTGTTCGATACAAGCTCAAGCTTCTTGTCTTTATTTGTAGGCTAGTTATTGTAAGCATTATGAATTTTCTATTCCATCTCATAGATGAATTGTAGCATTTCATGTCTTTTGTTGTAACAACAACTAGTAGATATGAGCATGGACTTGTAGGAGTTAACAATGTTGACTTGAGGGCATCTTTGCAACCATCGTATATCACACAATATATGTTTACTTGTGTTTGTTTAATATTTTGTGAATATATTGCACTATGTTTATACATATTTGTAGATATCACTAGTGTTATCGTCGATCGGAGATTTGCATTTCAAAGTATTTCCTCAATTATTATTTAAGGACATATCATGTTCAATGTTGAAAGAGGTCTATCAATATCCAAAGAACTCCCATACTATGGCTTTATAGTCAAATTATTCTCCTAAAAGAAGCTTTTGTTGTCTTTCAAGTTTATATTCACTTAGATTTGGATTTATTAGAAATCAATTGAATCAAGTCCACATGTCTCAAATTGATCTTTGAGTTCGATCAAGTCCATTGTTCTACTCATTCGAGTTCAAGTGTAAGTCTCGTTCGAGTTTGAGTTTGAATTCAAATTCAACATTACTTGATCAAATTTGAATTAAAATTGATTTTAAATTTGAATTATATTCAATTCAATTTTCAATTTTGTAGTCCAAGTCCTTTAATGTTCACTGAAAATTTCGGCAGCCTCCCGGCGTCTCCTCCCCACCGAGGGAGAAATCGGGACGGCATTGCCGTAGTTCTTCCTATCCGGACCTAAGGTCGACGGCGTAGGGGCTTCGAATTTTAAACCATCCCGGTCGGACCTAAGGTACGACGACCGGGGTCTTCAATTTTGGAACCATCCCGGCCGGATCTAAGATGCGACGGCCCGGGGTCTTCAAATTTTAAACCATCCCGGTCGGACCTAAGGTACAACGGCCGGGGTCTTCGACACCTGTTGAAATCCTCTCTTTTTTTAAATAATTTATATTATATTACAATAAAATATATCATAATATAATATATATTTATTATAATATAATATAACATTATATTATAATATTATTCTGTTATATTAATATAATATAATATAATATAATATTATTGTTATATTATACTATTATATTAATATATTAATATAATATAACATTTGTATATTATTATATATATTATATAATATATATAATAATATCAATATAACAGGATAGAGAGAAACGGGATGAAGCCCGATCAGATTAGGGCAAGGCATCGGAGGCAGAGGCATCACGCACGGGTGCACGGCTGCGGCTTCAGCGTCGGCGGGGAGGGGCGGCGGGTTCGACGACGTCGGCTCAAGTAGGATCGACGGAAGTTAGCCTCGGGTGAGTCGGCCAGCGGTGGAGACAGACGAGAGCGCAGGTATGGGCTTCGATTTCTCCTTCACTGTCTCTCTATGCGTGTGAGTGTGCGTCTCTTTCTAACCGAATGAGAAGAAGTGTTTTATTTCGTGAGAGAGGCGGTGAAGGAGCGGATGTGTCGTTTGGGATTTTTAGTCGGTGGAATGAGCGATTTTGTCGTGAGGTGGGACCGACAGAGGCGGTTGTGTCGTTTGGGGCTTAAGTCGGTCGGGAGCGGTTTGTCCGCCTGGAGTTATTCGTGTGCGATGGTTACAGTCAACAACAGATAAGTAGGATTTAGGGTCCCTGAAAAGAAAGGACCTACCTACTATTTAAGGCTTACTACGAGACCGAATGTAGTAACCTCGAATCTTAAATCTAGTTTGGACTTAGTATTCAACACACACTAAGACCAGTGTCCTAGCTAATGCGATGCAAAGATTTGGACTTATCCCGGCCTGAATTGGGGGAGCCAGCTAACCACCTAATCGCTTCAAAACCATACTATCAGGTCAATTATGAAAGATGGGTGGGAGGTACAATTTATTGGAAAGAGGACCGACATCTAAAGAATTTCCTAAGTGGTCCGAGACTTATGTTGGGTGAATGCCCCTAACTAATGCAATTAAATTTTAATTAAATTGATTTCTAATGCAATGCATGCTAGTTAAAACGTCAGCTCATGAATGCTATAGAAGTTTAAAAAACAGGCTTATAGAAAATAAATTTTTAAAAAAGACTGAGTCTCCCTAGGTCCGGCACTTCATCCTCATAGGCCAGATTATCCGGACTCTACCCGCAGGCAGGGAGATGTCTTATAACAAGGAAAGAAAGATGCAGTAATATGCATGCGACCCCGGACGATTCCGGCAATTCCCTAGGTGCGTTAAGTTTTTATGTTATTTAAAACTTAAATATTAAATTTTGGTTATGAGTATAAAAGATTTTGCAGTCCTTAAAGAGCCTAATACGATCCAGGCGAAAACAAAGACGGCATGCAAGAAAGAAACCTAGAAAAAGCAGATATTTCTAAGCGCAATCAGGTAAACACATCAATATAAATCAAACTAATCAAGTAAATGTCCATAGGCCAATTGCCCTTTAATTACAACCCAGGGTATGCAGAAAAGTAAAGTGGCCGGGCACCACTGCCAACAACCCGAGTTTCTAAGCCTATGACAGACGCCAACAACTTTGAGTGGGATATTGGGTCTTCAATCTTCAATATCTTCAGTTTTCTGGGTATCCTCTCCTTGGACTCCTTGGATCACTCCTCCTTGGACTCCTTGGATCCGTCGTGGCTTGAATATCCAAACGAAGAGACAATTCCCCCCAGTGGGGGTGTATTGCCTTTTCTCTTTGGATATCTAAAGCCATCCAGCTCGATCTTCCAAATGGAAGAAGACTCTCCCCTTAGGGATGCCTTCTTCTTTTAGAAACCGAGCTGGATAAGAATATCCCAACTCATAGTTGTTTTCACAACTCTTAACAATTATTACATACAAATTTTTACATTAATTGAAAAGCAGAAAAATCTAAAAGGATCTGCATGGTTATCCTAATAAAAATCCCAAGCAGTTCATATATATATATATAAAAAAATGCTAACACCATTGACCATGTGCCAAGCCATGCTCTTAATTTTGAGGGCTAAGCGCCCCACCTGTGTAGTTATAATTAATTTAGCCCTCATTTTTATTTAGGGGGAGCTGAGCAAACACCTGCATAAAACACATTATTAGAAATCATGACATTGCTCCCCCCTTTTATCAGCATGAGCATGGCCACCTGCACCAAAGAACAGTATATATATAGCGCTCCTAACCTATGGGTAAGTCTAACGCTCACATCCAGAGTGTAGAAAAAGTAAGCAAACACACCAATCATTTTTCAAACAGCATGCAGTGAAAACCACGAAAAGCTCCGGCACACAGCAGAAAAATAAAACCCAGCGGCCTAACCTAGATTTAGAAGTGGTGCCCTAGCAAACCATTCTATGTGTGTATAAGGCTAGTGTGGTTTGGATAGGTCCTAGGCAGGGTAATTAGTTAAAATTGTCTAAAGTTCAAATATGTTGAATGCCAGAAAAGTAAATTTTTGTTGAAATTCAAATATTAGTGAATTGGGGTGCGTTTTAGTTAATATAGTTTGTTGATAAATTTTAGGAACTTAGGGTGATGATATTTGAAGTGAAAGTTATATTAGCCAATTTTGGAAAGTTCCGGGTCATCCTAGGAATTAGGCTAAGGATCCAAAAAGTCGCTATGGGAAATAGGCTAGGTTTGGGATTCCTAACACCCTAGGAAAATACTAGACCTCAATACGAGTAGTTAGCCAAGTAGTAGACTGAAATTGGAGTTTTCTAGGCAAAGTTATGAATTTTCTAAGTTTCGGGCCCTAAATGAACTATGGTTGACCAAAACGTTGACTTTCTAATCTAAGCCAATTTCTGGAAACCTAAGATTTTTAATAAATACTAGGCCCTAATTGGAGTCTAATGCAAGTGAGTTTACCTAATTTGGAATTTTCTACAATTAGTTATGAGTTTTCTAAGATTGGGGTATTTAGGAAATTTTCTAAATTTCTTAACAAAGGACCTTTTTTACTGTTTTGATCCAAATGAGCTCCAAACTGATTGGAATTACTCCCAAAGGTCAGAGATGACTTGAGAAAGTGATCCCAAGTGTTTGGAGAAAATTTAGAATTTTTAATAATTTTTAATAATTTATTAGGGGCAAAATAGTAATTTTCACCTATGGTCAAATTAGGGGTCAACCTGAAGTCAAACTAGAGAGCCCTATTTATCTAAAGTCAAGGATCAGATTCTGGTCAGTTTGAGGTATTATGGGTAATTTTCTGACCTAAAATGTATTTATTGTATTTTTCGGAAGGTCTCGGGGCCTTATTTAACCGGTTAATTAGGGTTAGTTAACTAATGGGTCTAAAGACTCCTAAAAATCCCTAGAAAATTCTGGGAGGTTTATGATGTCACTAAGTTTAAATGTTGAAGTTTTCGTGTCAATCCGAGATCTATCCTAGCTTCTAGAAAACTTCTAAGTTTGCTAGACGAGTCCTTAATTATTGTCCTTAGGGTGTCACTACGTTGTAGGAGTTTAAAGTGATGTTTTGTCTAACCCTCAAGGTAATAAATGCATGGGAGTACAATAATGAAATAAACACACCATGTCCTTAGATCTAGGAGAGCCTAAACTAAGTGCTTGTGGTGCGACCTACACATGCAATCTACGAAAATAAAAAGATAGACACCTAAAGAACGGATTAGTGAATGATTGGGACTCAACCATTCACTAACCCACTCCCCCATGATTGCTCTTCATATCTATAACCCATGTTCAAGATTTCACGAAGTAGCGAGTCTCCCAAAATTAGGATTTATGTATAAGTAGTTTTTTAAAATAGTTTCAAAATACTTGTAAGCATAAGTATACCTTTTTGGAAAATAAAGTAATTAAAAAGTAAGTCAATTCATAATACATATATATAGGGAGACCCACTGAACACTCTCACCAGTCTCAAAATGATTTAAAAAATAATTTGTATCCTGAAAATAATTATCATAATTAATATCTAATACCAAAAATATTCGAATGATCGAATCCAAATAGTGATCTGTCAAAACAGCCAAAATCAGGGGCTGGAAATGGTTCCAAAACATAAAGCTCGCTTTTCTGAGAAGAACGAGGGGTTATACGTAAAAATCCGGTTTAAAATGAAAAAGATAGGAAATTTACAAGTTCAAATACAATAAGATAATATTTTAAAATAGTGCAGTTTCACTGTTTTTGAAATGACAGAAAATGCAGACAAAATTTTCACCTGAAAACAGCTTCAAACTATGCAGAATTCAAGGTACATCCAAAACAAGGTGCTGTGCGTCGACAGCGGACTTAAAACGACAAAGTTATATAATTTTGAAGTTCAAAGACAATAATTAAATAATTTTAAAATAGTACAGCTGGCTGTTTTGAAAATAATTGCACACAGACCCAAAAAAAACTTCAAGTAACACTAATTCCAGAATGTGCAGAATCTAAATATGTTCAGAACAAGACGTTGTGTGTTAAAATCGGGTTAAAAACGAGAAAGTTATGCATTTTCGAAGTTTTAAAAACAATAAATGGATTTTTAAATAATAAAAAAAATAGATAATATTTAAATATATTTATTAAAATATCATAAAAATAATAAAAAAAAATAAAATAAAATTTTTGATAGTTCTGAAATTTTAAAGTAATTTAAACATATACATATATAATAATAATAATATTTTATAACACTTAAAATAATCAAAATAATTAAACTAACATTTAATTATTAAAATATACCCTTTTTTTTAATACAATAATAATAATAGCAATAAAAGACAAAACAGTAAACTTACAATAAAATAAAATAAAGAAATAAATAATGATAATTAGCACAATAAATAATTATTAAAATAATAATATAATGATAATTAAATTAAAAATAATTATTTAAATAATATAAAAAAAAGGTTTGCTGTTTTTTAAAAATAAATTAAAATCCATAGTTCATTTTAATAAAAAAAAATTTTAATAGGTGGAGAATAAAAATACGATCACAACGAGGTATTATGCGTCAAAATCGGACGAAAAACGAATTTTTAGCGAATTTTTGAAGTTTTCTGGTTTAAAATATATTTAAAAATAAATTTTTAATTTAAAAAAAAGGCGGCGGCGGCTCCGGGCGTGACAAGTGGCAGCCTCTGGTTCGTCCCAGCAACCGCGGCCAATCATTGCCTGGCGGCGCGATGATTGCGCCGCCGACAATGATTGCCGCAATGATTGCGGCAATCAATCAGCGGACCCGCCGTCCACTTAGCCACATCAGCAGGGATCCCCGCCGTCCGATCTGCGTGGGAACGAAACAACGGCACGGATCAAGTCGGACGGTGATTCAGTCCGACGTGTATACCTCCGCGGTCGGACAGTTAGCGGTCCGACCGGATCTGTACCGTCGATCAACCGAATCGACGGTCCAGAGAGCGTCTGGCTGGGAGCAGGCCGGACCGAGACCTCTAAACTATTTTTTACTTAGATCTCTCAAACCACTGGACAAATCGTCATGAAATTTCAAACACAGGTAGTAAACATGAAGAGCATCAATGGGGGATGTTTTACTAGAATTAATATGCGCTAATGACGACGCTAATTAACCCTAAGTGTTCTAACTAGGGTTTGCAATATACCTCAATCCACACGGTGGATTCGGGAGATCTTGGGCTCGTTGGACTCGTGGGCTCTCCAGGAACAACTTCCTAGTTGACGTCGAGATCCAACGTACGCTCGATTGACAGGACGAAGCCTTGGAAGGAATTTCGTCTCGGGTTCGCCGGAGGATCGCCGCCGGCGGGGTTTGGGCGTCGGGATTTGGTTGGAAAAAAGTCAGGGAATCCCTCTAGAGCTCTCTCAAGAAATTTCAGGCCTTGAGACGATCTCTAGAGAGAGAAAAAAGTCAAAAGTCCTCAACAAGACCTAATTTTTCACTATTTAAACCCCTTGACCTCCCTTGGACGGTGGGGATGAGATCAAGAGGTAAATAGGAGGGAAAACAGCCTAGGTTGGCCGTGGTTTTGAATTCCAAAACATTTGGAATCAATTGGAGCTTTAAATCCAATTAAAAGGCCCTTAATTAGCTCTAAATAGGCTATTTAAACCTATTTAAGGCTTGATTTGACCGAGTCAACGATTGACTTGGTCAAATCAGTCAAGAGGGTCAATGGGGATGAGGCATTGGGTCATGAAGTGGTTTTAATTGGATTCAAATCGATTTGGGCTCTTAATGGGCCTAATGGGTCAAAGATAGCCCATTAGGACTTGGGTTGACCAAGTCGAAGTTTGACTTGGTCAATCTAGCCCATTTAGACTCATGGAGTAAGGCTCGAGTCAAAAAAGAGGTCAACAGCAGTAGCCAACTACATCATACTCTCTGAAGGTACTAGAGCTATACTGTGTTGCTCGTTTGGTACACTTGATTCCAGATTATCCATTTATCTTTTCACCTGCACAATTCAGAATAAATGATACACACATGCAATTATGTATGCAAAATGATGCACTTACAGCTACCCATTCTACCCAACTCTCAATCCAATCATATAACTCTGGTAACAAGTCATTCTTCCAATAACACTGCTCTGATACCAATTTGTAACGCCCCAAGATCTAACTTGGAAAGAATTTCAAATAATCCATCACGATTTACCAGAGCTATCTATAACATCAATCAAACAGTCTAGCAAAAATCTATAACATTTAAAACATCAATGTACAAGTCGATTCATTCCTCAAAAGATCATATACAATACTCAGGAGTTACACTGAAAACACATGAACTGAAATCTATCATGTCCTGAGTACAAAAGGATCACCATAATCAAATAGAACAAAAACCTGAGGATTCCTGATCAATCTCAATCTCTTGCTTCCTTGCCCTGACCTAAAATTATTAACCACATATAATGAGCTTCAAAAAGCCCAGCAGGTCACCAAATACCTATAACTGAAATCAAAGCACGATACTGGAAATAATATACATGACAATCAATCAAATCCATAACAGTCTATTTCACATGATCAATGAATCTATGCAAATACGGAAATCAAATCAGTAGTCAATACAGCGGTAGAAGAATCAATAAACAGTGGGAAATCAGTCGATCAGTCAAATCAATCATATCAAATCGAATCAATCAAAATAATACTATCAGGTCAATTAAATCGATCGGTATGAAATCATAAAATCAATATAATAAAGCCCAGTCTATACTAGCAATGAATCAAAGGAAGCAGTTTAATACAGTGTAGAAGCAATAATATCAATGAATCAAGAGATGAATCCATAGTATCCATAACCATAACATCAATGAATCAATTACAGTATCCATATCCATACAATATCTATAATAGTAGCAATGCGCAATGACAGAATATAAATATCAATGAAATCATACCATAACAGTAAGACCGTAAATCCGTTAGTAAATCCAAATCAATAAAGCAATAAATCCATCATGAGTCAATGCCGTACACATGCATTTCAATATAATAGTCTTACTGAACAAGTACAATCACTAGCTATTCGATAATCCATAGTGCTGTTGTAAAAATTCATACATCTATCCATTGGTTCAATAAGAGTCGTCACTCTGTGCCCGTCGGCATAATAATCTCCTTATGCCTCACAATCGTTATATCAATGATCAATAGTTTAAAGGAAAGCCCGTCGGCCCACCATCATGTACAGGTCAATCAATCTCCAACCAATAGTTCAACCAGGCTCCACTTGTCTTTCAGTAACAATAATCATATATTCACATTCGTATGCATATCAATTCAAATCATCAATTTCAGAAAATTGGAAATCGTACGAAAATCCAACGGCATAACGGCAGTATACGGAATTTACACAAAAATTTCTAAAAATCACAATTTACCAAATTAATACAGAACGTGCACGATAACATTATTAGACTTATATTCTACTGAAGCAACATCAATCAACATCCTGATATTTATCTATCCGATTAAAATCGCACAGAACCCAAAATAACCGGTAGAATCGTTACAGAAAATACTCTAAACGTGTAGAAAAATCATATCAATAACATATCAAAAGTTGTGCGATGAAAGTTTTGTCAATACAAAATGGTGCGCGTTTATCGGTAACAAAAACACAATTCTATGCACAAAACGACCAAAACTCAACATCTTCGAAAACAGAAATAGGATTCAGAGTCCTTATCACGAGATAAACAATCCTTCCAACAACGGCGACGGACGAAAAGCGCTCTGCGGCCTCCGAAATCTGACTTTTCCTTTGCTTTCCTTCTCCTTCTCTCTCCTCATATATTTTGTTTAAAAAAAAAAGGATTTTTCTCTCTCTTCAAAACGAGTTGATTTCCTTATAACACAGACCAGATCGGCCCGGCCGATCGCCACATCGTCCAGGACGATCTGAACAAAAATCCGATCGTCCAGGACGATATCTCAGGACGATGATCAATTTTCCTTAGACGATAAAAACCCTTGCTCACTGACTTGTGCCATGAACTGATCGTCCCAGGACGATCCAAAATTGGCCTGGACGATCCACCCAGAAATCAGCTATTTCACTGATCGTTCTGGATGATCTCAACATCATCTCGAACGATCCCAGAAGGAAATCAAAGAAACGAGCTCTCACACTAAAGGTTTGTTGGTAGTTGATACCGTATTGTTGGCGGTAGTATTGAGCAACCAATCGTGCTTTTTAGCGATGAACTGTACCATCGGTGTTTAACTTTGTTTTGTATATCCACTTGCAGCCAAGGACTAGGGCATGACTGGGAGGAGGTGTGAGATGCCAGGTACCTTGTTTTTGAAGAGCCATGAACTCGGCTGACATTGCATTGCACCAATGAGAATCTTTGGCAGCTTGAGTGTAACAGGAGGGGGTGAGACTTGTATCTGTTACAACAAGTAAGTTGAATATTTTTTTCGGTTTGAGGTGGCTGGTTTGTAGACGAGTTTGCATAGGGTGTTTGGGTGTAGGGCAGGGAGGAGGTGAGATGTGTGTAGGCGTGTTAGATGGATGAGGAATGATGGGGGAAGTTTGGTTGGTTGAGAGGAAGTGGACTGATGTGTGTGAGGCATGAATTCGGGGAAATTGGGAGTAGTTTGTTGTGGTGGAGGGGAGTTTGTGGAAGTGGAAATGAGAAAGAGAGGTGGAGTGGTTTCTGGTAGAAGGGGTGTTTGTACAATTGATTGAGGTGTGAAGGGAAAGTGTTGTTCGTCGAAGATTACATGGCGAGAGATATGAAGTTTTTGATTTTGAGGGTTGTAGCAGCGGTAACCTTTGTGGGCAGTTGAGTAGCCGAGGAATACACAGGGTGTGGAGCGAGGTGCTAGTTCGTATGGTGTCTAAGGCTAGAGCCAGAGATAACATGAGCGGCCGAATACTTTGAGATGATCATAGGTTGGTGGATGGCCATGTAATATTTGAAAGGGGATCTGAGAGTTTTGAGAGGAGGTTGGAAGTTTGTTGATTAGATAATTGGATGTTTGAACGGCCTCAGTCTAGAATGTAGATGACAGGTGTGCTGCGTGTAGGAGAGTGCGGGTGGTTACGAGTAGATGTTTGTGTTTTCTTTCGGACACACCTTTTTGCTCCGGCGTGTAGGGACAGCTGAACTCGTGATTGATGCTATGATTTGAGAGGAAGTTTTTGAGGTCATGACCAGTGAATTCCCCTCCTCCATCGGAGCGTAACGTGTGGATGGAGACGGAGAACTGATTTTTATTAAGTGATAAAAGTGCTGAAATGTAATGTTGGTTTCAGTTTTAGAGTTCATTAGGTACAACCAACAAAAGCGAGAGTGATCATCTATGAATATTACATAGTATATGTACTCAAATAATGATGGAAGAGGAGAGGGACCCCAGACGTCAGTGTTTATTAAACTAAAAGGAGTATATACATGTGCTGCTTCCTTTGGGAAAGGAAGCTTGTGGCTTTTGGCCACTTTACAGGAAGTACAAAGAAACAGTAGAAATCTAATGCTAGTAGTTGGTAGTAGCTTGGATAGCCTTGACATCGATCGGTGGTGAGGGTGACCCAAGCGTGCGTGCCAGAGAACAGTGGAGTCTGAGGACGTACTAAGAGCATGAACTGGAGAGTGACTCGAAGATGAGCAAAATGGATACTATAAAACCCCTCCAAAGTGCATTTTTTTAGTGCAGTTAGTCCGTACAAACTGAGATCACTTGGGACGAACCATACAGATTCTTCACAATTTTCTTCAGTTCGTCCCGTACTAAAGTCAGTTCGTATGGACTAACTGCACAAAAAAATGCACTTCTGAGGGGTTTTACAATCTACCTACCTTAAGAAAAATGTCGTACTCGACATTTCCCTTAAGGGTTCGAATGCAAAAAGCAATATAAAATAAATTCGTCAAATCAAAACTCAAATCAAATCGAATCAGAATCAAAACTCGTCCGAAAATCATACAGTCATACAGTTCATTCAATCACCTGTCATTAACCATGCATGATGTGTCAAGTCAATCAATCAATCAAAGAAAATTCTTACCAGTAGAACTTTCAGGTATCACTTGAGTAGTTGCAGTAGATCGTGGTGCAACAGTTTCCCTCTGACTATCACTGACAGCTCTATCATTCATCCTGTTCATTGATATTTCACTATATACTCTTGAGCCAACAGTCCTCTGTCCTACAATACATCTAGACTGTCCTGTACCAGAATCAGTTCTTCCACCAATTTCCTTCTGAGGATAATTTGCTGCTCTATATCCTTACTGTCCACAGTGAAAACATTGTCCCGTCAATAAGTAACACCGACCTGCATGTTGTCGACCACAATGAATGCATTTGTTGTAGCTGCCAGGAGATGTTACTGATGTAGATTCCTTCGAATCACTATACTTGCTTATCTTATCTCTATCTCTTTCTCTACTTGATTCATCTCTACTCCTCCTGGTGACTTCATATCTCAATGTTGGTGCTTTCAAATCAATTTCTATCAATCTAGCCCGCTCTACCAACTCAAAAAACTAATGAATCCATAACGGTACTAGCGGGTGTCTCAGCTCTCTATTCAATCCTTGCAGAAATCTATAACACTTTTCTTCAGCAGTGGGGATCAAATGAGAAGCATACATCTTTCACATTTTCACTTCGTCCTGGACGATTAGTACAGTCCCAAGTGATCTCAGTTCGTACGGACTAACTACACTAAACAAAATGCATTTCGGAGAGGTTTTACAGATACCTTCGTGGTTATGGCCACTGAGCATAATTTTGTTATCCTTAAGATCCTTAAGGACGAAGCCATTTGCATCAAAGGAGATGGAGCAGTTATTATCAGTGGTGAGTTTTGAAATAGAGAGTAAGTTATGAGCGAGGGAAGGTACGTGGAAAAGATTTTGAAGTTTGAGCTTACAGTTGGAGTCGGGTAGTGGTAGGAGTCCGGCACCTGTATGGTGAATGGGAAGTGAGGAACCACTTGCTGTAGAGATCGAGTCTTTCCCCTAGTATGAAGTTGAGTGGTGTAGGTTTGCAATGTCAGGAGTGAGGTGTGTCGAAGCTGCGGAGTCGAGCACCCAGTCAATAGTCGAGGTTAGTTGAGTTTGAGTGAGGATAACACGAGAAGTAGAAGTCTGGGTTGTGTAATGTGAGTGGTACATGTGCCAGCATGCCAATACAATATGGCATGGCTTTACACAGATCTGGCGGATAGGTCGTTCTGTGTTCCAAGGCGGGTTCACAGATGGTCGAGTGGATGTGCTGGATGGACTGAAGGGAGCTCCTCTTCCTCGATTGCTCTTATAGATGGATGTGCGTCCTCTGCCTCTGGAGGTATACAGAGCTTGATGTTCCGGTGTGGTGGTCACGTCCAGTTGTATCTCATTCTGCAAGTTTATCTCTTTACCGCAAAGTAGGGAGTAGAGAGATTCAAGAGTTATAGTTTGGGGAGATGTCCTGATAGCTGCTTTGAAGGGGTTGTAAGAGGGAGACATTCCTTTGAGTGTGTAGAGTATTATATCCTCAGTGTCAATGTGACTTCCAGCTGCTGTGATGTTGTCTACAAGTGAATTTATTTTTGCCAAGTATTGTGAGATCGTCTGATCTCACATCTGGACATTGTGGAGCTCATTTTTCAACTGAATAACTCTCGATCGGTTGGTGGGCTGCAGTCGAACCTCTAGGGCTTTCCAAATTTCGTGCGAAGTTTTGAGGTGTAGAATATAGGGAAGCACTGAGGGTGAAATCGTGGAGAATAGAGCTGAGATAAGGTTATGATCAACAAGTTTCCAGAGTTTGTAATCAGAGGTTGAGCTGGACTCGGAGGATTCTTGAGGACATGGAAGAGAGCTGGTGATGTATTCATCGAAGCCATTTGTTGCGAACGCCTGTTAGATTTGTAATCTCCAGATGACGTAGTTGTCTATTGTAAGTTGAGTGTGAACTATGAGCTTGAGATTTGACATTAGAAATTTGAGGGATGGCGGAATGTGTAATATCTCGTTCCCTTACTGTTCCTCTCTGATTTGGATTTTCCTCCCAGAATCGGCCAGGACGATGTTGAGATCGTCCAGGCCGATCAGTGCTTTGAAAACAGCTGATTTCTGGTGAGTTTTTTGGAAGGATTTCTGTACAGATCGTCCGGGACGATGTTGAGATCGTCCAGGCCGATCTGTACTGTAGAAATGATCGGCCAGACAATAGCCCTGTGAACTGTCTAGGACGATCAGGATTTGGTCTGATCGTCCCGGGACGATCTGGCGATCGGCCAGGCCGATATGAGTATGATATAAGGAAATGAGCTCGTTTTGAGGAGAGAGAAAATCAGATTTTTATTTCAGATATTTTAAGGAGAGAGAAAGAGAAAGGGAAAAAGAGAAAAGCTGGTTTTCGGAGACCGCGGAGCGCTTTTCGTCCGACGCTGCTGTTGGAGAAAGTGTAGATCTCGTGGTAAGGACTCCGAACCCTGTTTCTGTTTTCAAAGATGTTGTGTTTTGACCGAGTTGGGATCTGTTTTGTGTTTTCGTAGTCGACTTTTCGACATGATTTTGATTTGACACAACTTTCACCGCACAACTTTTAGTATGTTATAGATATGATTATTGTACACGATTTGACTGTATTCTACGAAGATTTTACCGGTCGGAATTGATTCTACGTGATTTTAATCGAATAGAAAATTATCGGGACGTGATTTGATTTGGTTTCTATAGGATAATAGTCTTGTATTGATGTTATAGATATTCTACTGTAATTTGGAAGAATTTGGATATTGTATCTTTTTGCAGGATTTTTGTGTAAATTTGACCGACTACCGTTACTCTGCCCGATTTTCGTATGATTTCTGAATTGTCTGGAATTGATAGATTGATTAGATATGAATGTGACAATTGATATGATTGCTTTAATATTGACTATTGAATTGCTTATTGATTGAATTGACTATTGATACTGATCACAAGTGGAACCTGGTTGAACATTGGTTGGAGATTGATATTGATACCTGTACAGGATGGTGGGCCGACGGGCTTTCCTTTAAACATTGATTATTGATATATTGAAGGAAGACATAAGGAGTTTATTGATATGCCGACGGGCGAAAAGAGTGACGACTCTTATTGATTGAACCAATGTAAATGATATCTACAACAGCAATATGGATTCTACAACAGCAACATAGCCAGTAGATTGTACTTGTTCAGTATATAGTATTGAATTGCATGTTTACTGTATTGATTTATGGATTTATTGCTTTATCGACTTCTGCTTTATTGATTTGATCGAATTTACTGTATCGTACGGATTCTATTGATTTCATCGATTGACTACTGAGCACTGATATGGACATAGATAGATATAGATATTGCATTGATAGCATGAACATGGACATTGTACTACTGCCTATAGATTCATTGTACTACTGCCTACTGTTTCTGCATTGTATTGACTGCTTTATAGATTTATTGGTTCGTATTGCTTTCCTCGATTGATTTCATTGAATAGATTGTATTGATTAGACTGCATCGATTTGATTGACGGATATTGATTGATTGAGTTGATTTATCGATTTTCCTGCCGCTGCATTGACTGGTTTTATTGACTATTAATTTCCGCTGCATAGACTCATTGACCATTGACTGATTCGGATTGATAGATTGACATGCATATTGATAGCATTGCCGTACTTTGATTTCAGTTATAGGTATTAGGTGACCTGCTGGGCTTTGTAAAGCTCATTATATATGGTTGATATTTTCAGGTCAGGGCTCGGGAGCAGGAGATAGGATTTGATCCAGATCTTCAGGTTTTAGTTCTTTTGGTTGATTGATGATTCTTTTGTACTCAGGATAGGATAGTTTCCTTTCTTGTATTGATAGTGTAGTTCCTGAGTATTGTACCTGTTGTTTTGAGATATGAATCGACTGATATATTGATGTTTTAAATGTTATAGATGTTTGATAGATTGCTTACTGAAGGTTTTTAGATAACTATGGTAAATTGTTTGGCTATTGATCGACATTCTTTCCAAGTTTGATCTTGGGGTTGTTACAAGTTGGTATCAGAGCAGTGTTATTGGAAGAATGGATTGTTACCAGAGTTGTAGGATTGAATTGAGAGATTGGGTAGATTGGGTAGCTTTAAGAGCTTCATTGGCATACATCGTTGCATGTGTGTATTATTGTTTTGAATTGTGCAGGTGAAAAGATATGAATCCTCCAGCAGAATCCAGTGTACCAAATGAGCAACACAGCGCAGCTCCAGTACCTTCAGAGAGTATGATGCAGTTGGCTACTGTAATTGCACATGTTATGGGGGATGCCCAGAGCAAGATGAGTGGGAGCAAGGAAGAAGAGGTAGACAGACACTTGCAGATGTTCCACAAGCTGAAGCCTCCGTTGTTCAAAGGGGCTGTAGGACCACAGGCTGCTGAGGATTGGATCCTAAGGGTAGAAAAGATTTTTGACAGCATGCAGTGTCCGGGAAATAGAAAGGTACCATTAGCTGTGTTCCTATTTGAAGGAGAAGCGGAAAGATGGTGGATTGGACAGCAGAGAGAGAAATTTCAGGGGAAGACTAATGCTGAGATCACCTGGGATGAGTTCACTGCAGTATTCAGGATGTGGTTTGTAATACCACGATCTGCTCCAGAATCGTCCAGGACGATCTGGGATCGTCCTGGGACGATCAGTGGAAGTTCAGCTCCAGAATTTGCCCAGTTTTGCTCCAGGTGTTGTTCTGCAGGCATCGTCCAGGCCGATTGGCACTGTAGAAAATATCGGCCAGACAACAGCCCTGAGTGGAGACCAGGCCGATCCATTTGGTCGGATCGTCCCGGCACGATGTCGCGATCGGCCGGGCCGATCTGTGTATTATAAAGCTGATTTCAGTCGTTTTGAAGAGAGAGAAAATCAAAATAAAAATATCTGATTTACTGTTCTGAGGAGAGAGAAAAAGAAGATTTTTGGAAAAGTTGATTTCGGGAAGACGCGGAGCCGTTTTCGTTCGAAGTGACTGTTGAGGAAATTGTTGTGCACGAGGTAAGGCACATTCCACCTTTCTCAATTTTCAGAACCGTCGAGTTTGACGGTATTATCTGTCCGGAATTGATTTTCGTTAGCGATTTTCGTCCGTATCTTTTGATCGGTTCAGTTTTTACCGCGTAAGTTTCTGTATATCGTTGCTGTGCCGGGTGTGCACGTTTTGACTATATTTTGAAGATTTTTGTCCGGGTGTTTTTGATTCGACTGTGTTTTTAGTCGACCGGATTTTTTTGTGAAATTGGAATTTATCTGTGCAGTAGAATAAATGTTCTGAAATGTTGATATTTATATTCTGTGTGAATTTGGTGAATTTTGATTTTCAGGAAAATTGTGTAAATTCTGTATACTGTTGTTGTGCTGCCTGATTTTTGGGTAATTTCTGATTTGTCCGGATTTTCTCTGAATTGATATGCTATCTGTATATGTTATATAAAGGGAGTTATAAGGGGTCTGGATCCTATGAGATTCAGTTAGTGTCTGGGAATTCTGAAATGAGCTCAATATGAAATCTGATATCTGTTCTGTTCCGGATCCGAGGAAATCTGTTTAGGTGCTATAAGCACTATATATGTATTCTGGTGCTATAAGCACATCTGATCTGATTCTGGTGCCGTGAGCACAAAAAGGGAGGTATAAGGGGCCTGGATCCTATGAGATTCAGTCAGTGTCAGGGAATTTAGCTATGAATTACATAATATCTGATATGTGATATTCTGATATGATTCTGATATGATTTTGTTCTGTTCTGATATGATCTGTACGATTCTGATTCTGTTGATCTGATAAGTCTGATATGTTCTGTTTCTGATTTGATACGACTTCCGTTTCTGTACAGTTCTGTTTGATGTGATATCTGTCCGAATCTGTTTTGATTTCTGTACGGATTTGTCTGATGTGTTGGTTTTGCGATTCTGAGGATTTTGATTGGAGGTTTGTTGCTTTACTGAGCGGTTGAGCTCACCCTTGCTTTCTGGTGGTTTTCAGGTTCTGGGAAAGGGAAGAAAGTCCAGGACTAGATTTCAGAGTCTGATCAGTTTAGGTATTTTTGTACTTTTGATTTTTGTACAGTCATGGCTTTTCTGTTCTGTATTTCTTTCTGTTGAAAGCCATGTACTGTTCTGTAGATGATTATTTTGAAAAAATGAAATCAGATAGACGTTTAGTTCCGCTGCATTTGATGTTTTTAGTAGCTCTGTGTTTGTTGTCTGTTGAATTAAAACATTTGGAAGATTTAGTTTCGAACCAAATTCCAAAGCTAGATCCTGGTTAGCTATTCTCGTCGCGATCCGGCGCGGGCGGGATCCGTCTCGTTTCGGGTCGGGTCGTGACAAGTTTTTTTTGGTATCAGAGCAATGGTTTTGGAATTTGGGAATTTTGTGAAACAGAGCTATAGGAAGTGATCAGTAAGTCTGTCTGGGAGGTAGTTTTGATTTGTTCGGCTTTTTATTGTGTTGTTTTTGTGATAGTTTTCCGGATTTTCTAGATTTTTCTGTATGGATCAGCCAGACCCAGACATGACAGATGGGCAGAGTGCCGATCAGGCAGCACCAGTGGGGAGTACAGCCCCAGTGGTCGGTGCTGATACGCTTTCTCAGTTTGCTTCGCTGGTTGCTCAGATGATGAGGGAGACTCAGAGTAGAGCTTCTACTGTCAGATCTGATGACTTGGACAGACATTTGCAGTTATTTCTGAGGTTGAAGCCCCCAAGGTTTGAGGGCGCTGTTGAGCCCAGAGTTGCTGAGGAGTGGCTGAGGAGAGTGGAGAAGACCTTTGACGGGATGCAGTGTCCGTCAGACAGAAAGGTACCGTTGGCAGTTTTTCTGTTGGACGGAGAGGCTGAGCACTGGTAGGACGGCCAGCAGGCAGCCAGATTTCAGGGCAGACTGAACTCTTTGATTAATTGGGAAGAGTTCACTGAGGTATTCAGAGATTGGTTTGTTCCTCCTTCTGCACGACAGCAGATGCAGGAGAACTTTCTGAGACTTGTTCAGGAGAGCAAGACGGTGATGCAGTACGAGGCTGAGTTTACTGCATTAGCCAGGTACGCTCCGCAGCTGGTTAGCACTTCTGCTGAGAGGTGTTACAGATTTCTGAGGGGATTGCAAGATACCTTGAGGCAGCCCCTGATACCGTTCCGGATCATCGATTTCTCTGAGCTTGTGGAGCGAGCTCGTCTGATAGAGAATGACCTGTTGGCTACTCAGCAGCGGTGGACTGCGAGTAGGAAGAGATTTGGAGGAGAGGTTTCTGGCAGTGGTTCCTCTGGGAAGAGGAGATTCGTAGCTGGTTCTGGATCCGGAGATTCCAGAAGGAGCGGAGGATCGTCTGGTACTGTTACCAGTACGACTAGTTCTGGATCTGTTAGTACGGCACCTGTGTGCCAGACTTGTGGACGACGACACTTTGGCCAGTGCTACAGGATGGCTGGTCTGTGCTTTCGATGTGGTCAGTCAGGACATCGGATTGCGGAGTGTCCACAAATGGGATTTGATCAGCGATCTGAGAGCTTCGTCAGACCTGTTGGTTCAGCAGCAGGAAGACCGAGGACTGTTCCTCCACGCCCTGAGGGATTTGCTGGTAGAGGTGGTGGATTTAGTTCTGGACCACGGAGACCACCTACTGTTCAGAGGGAGCATAGTAGTTCTGTTGCTTCAGCTCCTGTTCCAGTTCAGCCCCGAGTTTACAGTTTGAGTCAGCAGGAGGCTCGAGATGCTCCCGATGTTGTGACAGGTACGATTTACATTTCTGATCAGCCCTGTCGTGTTTTGTTTGACTCTGGAGCGAGTCATTCTTTTCTGTCCGAGCACTGTTTTGAGATTTTACATTTGGATTCGATGGTTTTACCGGTTTCTTTGTCTGTGATTTTACCGGCTGGGAATCCTTTGATTGCTCGACAGTTTTGTTTGTGTGAGATTGAGATTTCTGGCAAGAAGTGGAAATCAAGTTTGATTCGGTTGCCGATTTCATCGTATGATGTAATTCTGGGCATGGATTGGCTGAGTCAGTATGAAGCCTAGATAGACTGTTTGAAGAAGCAAGTGAGTTTGCTTATGGCTGGAGAGAGAGTTGTATTTCAGGGATTACGAGGTGTTCTCTCCAGTCTGGTTTCTGCGTTGGAGGTAAGCAGAATGTGGAAGAAAGGATGTCCGGTATTTTTGGCTTCGGTGCGGGATTTGAACCTAGAGGTTGGTTCTATTTCTGATATCCCTGTGGTACGGGAGTTTGCTGATGTTTTTCCTGAGGAGTTGGTTGGTTTACCTCCGGATAGAGATGTGGAGTTCTCTATCGATGTTTTTCCGGGTACCGCTCCGATATCGAAAGCTCCGTACAGGATGGCACCGAAAGAACTTTCTGAGTTGAAAGTTCAGCTTCAGGAGTTGGTTGACAGAGGTTTTGTACGTCCTAGTGTTTCACCCTGGGGAGCACCTATTTTATTTGTGAAGAAGAAGGACGGTACACTCCGTATGTGTATTGATTACAGAGATTTAAATAAGGTTACGATCAAGAACAAGTATCCTTTGCCTCGGATTGATGACTTGTTCGATCAGCTTTCCGGATCTTCAGTATTTTCGAAGATTGACTTGCGATCCGGATATTATCAGGTAAAGGTGAAGGAAGCTGATGTGGTGAAGACTGCTTTCAGTACTCGGTACGGGCACTACGAGTTTTTGGTTATGTCTTTCGGGGTAACCAATGCGCCTGCGATTTTCATGGATTTGATGAACCGAGTATTCAGGGAGTATTTGGATCAGTTTGTGATCGTCTTCATCGACGATATTCTGGTATATTCTGTATCTGAGGATGATCATGCCAGACATTTGAGGATTGTGTTGGAGACTTTGAGGAGGCATCAGCTGTATGCCAAATTCTCCAAGTGTAAATTCTGGCTGAAGAGCATTTCTTTTCTGGGGCATGTGATTAGCGGAGAAGGCATTTCTGTAGATCCCCAGAAGATTCAGGCAGTTGCTGATTGGCCAAGGCCGACTACGGTATTTGAGGTACGTAGTTTCTTGGGCATGGCCGGGTATTACAGGAAATTTGTGAAGAGCTTTTCACAGATTTCGACTCCTCTGACGAGACTGACTCAGAAGTCAGTTCCTTTTGTTTGGACACCGGAGTGTGAAGCTAGTTTTCAGAGATTGAAGGATTGTCTGACTTCAGCTCTAGTGTTGGCACTTCCGTCAGGTACGGAGGGTTTTCAGGTGTTCAGTGATACTTCACTGAAAGGACTGGGTTGTGTCCTGATGCAGCATGGTCAGGTAATTGTTTATGCTTCGAGACAGTTAAAACCACATGAGAAGAATTACCCGACGCATGATCTGGAGTTAGCTGCAGTTGTTTTTGCTTTGAAGATTTGGCGTCATTACCTGTATGGCGTCAGATGTGAGATCTTTACTGATCATAAGAGCCTGAAGTATATTTTTACTCAGAAGGATTTGAATTTGAGGCAAAGAAGGTGGCTCGAGTTGATCAAGGACTATGATTTGACTATTCAGTATCAGCCTGGGAAGGCGAATGTGGTAGCGGACGCTCTGAGCAGGAAATCTTCTGGATTGTCAGGTTTGCAGCTTACTTGTGATGAGTTTCTGATACGTGATTTGGAGCGATTGCAGTTGGAGGTGATTTCCTCCAGTGATTTGAAGTTGGCTCAGATGAGTATTCAGTCTTCTTTGGAAGCACGGATTCAAGAAGCCCAGAAGTCAGATTCTGATTATTCGAAGTTGATTGCACAGATTGGATCTGGTAAGACTCCTGAACTTCGAATTTCTGATTCTGGTGCTATTTTCTGTAAGAACAGGTTGTGGGTACCTGTGTTTGGAGATTTGAGGCAGGAGATTCTGTACGAATCTCATCATTCAGGCTACACTGTTCATCCAGGCAGTGGTAAGATGTACGCTGATATGAAGCTTTTGTTCTGGTGGCCTGGGATGAAGAAGGATGTGGCAGAGTTTGTGTCGAGATGCGAAGCCTGTCAGATGGTGAAGGCAGAGCATCAGCGACCAGGTGGACTGTTGCAGTCGTTGCCTATCCCTGAGTGGAAGTGGGAGGAGGTAACAATGGATTTTGCGATGGATTTTCCTCGATCACGACAAGGACATGATGCCATTTGGGTAGTTGTAGATCGATTGATGAAGTCAGCCCATTTTCTTCCGATCAGACAGACGGATTCAGTTGAACGCTTGGCACAGATTTATGTGAAGGAGATAGTCAGATTGCACGGTGTGCCTCGTGTGATTGTATCTGATCGAGATGGACGTTTTACTTCCAGACTTTGGAAGGGCATTCAGCAAGGCTTGGGTACGAAACTGCATTTCAGTACAGCCTTTCATCCTCAGACCGATGGACAGTCTGAGAGGACTATTCAGGTATTGGAAGACCTGTTGAGGCTTTGTGTTCTGGACTTTAGCGGAAGCTGGGAAGATCATATTCCGCTGATTGAGTTTGCCTATAACAACAGTTTTCAGTCCAGTATCGGTATGGCACCGTACGAGGCTCTGTATGGCAGGAAGTGCCGTACTCCTTTGACTCTGACGGAGGTTGGAGATAGGCAGGCTTTGGGGGCCACTTTTGCTGATGAAACTGCTCAGAAGATCAGTTTGATAAGAGAAAGATTGAAAGCTGCTCAAGATCGACAGCAGAAGTATTACAATCAGAAGCACAGGTTTGTCGAGTTTCAGGTTGGTGACTTTGTGTATGTCAAAGTCAGTCCGATGAAGGGTGTGAGCAGATTTGGTCAGGTAAGCAAGCTTAGTCCAAGATATGTTTGACCTTTTCAAGTTTTGGAAAGAATTGGAAAAGCTGCTTACAAGTTATTACTTTCTGATTCTATGCCTGATGTGCATAATGTGTTTCACGTATCCATTTTGAGGAAATGGGTATCCGACTCTGGGAAGAAAGTATCTGCCGATGAGATTGAGATTCAGGAGAATCTGGCGTACAAGGAAGAGCCGGAGTTAATTTTGGCGTACGACGTCCGGAAGTTAAGAAATAAAGAGATTCCGATGGTTAAAGTCCAGTGGAAGCACCGGACTGCATGAGAAGCAACTTGGGAAAAGGAGTCTGATATGAGACGGTCGTACCCGTACTTGTTTTGACTGAGTTTGGATTGGATAATGTCGAGGATGACATTTTTCTGAGTTGGGGAGATTGTAATACCACGATCTGCTCCAGAATCGTCCAGGACGATCTGGGATCGTCCTGGGACGATCAGTGGAAGTTCAGCTCCAGAATTTGCCCAGTTTTGCTCCAGGTGCTGTTCTGCAGGCATCGTCCAGGCCGATTGGAGACATCGGCCAGGCCGATTGGCACTGTAGAAAATATCGGCCAGACAACAGCCCTGAGTGGAGACCAGGCCGATCCATTTGGTCGGATCGTCCCGGGACGATGTCGCGATCGGCCGGGCCGATCTGTGTATTATAAAGCTGATTTCAGTCGTTTTGAAGAGAGAGAAAATCAAAATAAAAATATCTGATTTACTGTTCTGAGGAGAGAGAAAAAGAAGATTTTGGAAAAGTTGATTTCGGGAAGACGCGGAGCCGTTTTCGTTCGAAGTGACTGTTGAGGAAATTGCTGTGCACGAGGTAAGGCACATTCCACCTTTCTCAATTTTCAGAACCGTCGAGTTTGGCGGTATTATCTGTCCGGAATTGATTTTCGTTAGTGATTTTCGTCCGTATCTTTTGATCGGTTCAGTTTTTACCGCGTAAGTTTCTGTATATCGTTGCTGTGCCGGGTGTGCACGTTTTAACTATATTTTGAAGATTTTTGTCCGGGTGTTTTTGATTCGACTGTGTTTTTAGTCGATCGGATTTTTCTGTGAAATTGGAATTTATCTGTGCAGTAGAATAAATGTTCTGAAATGTTGATATTTATATTCTGTGTGAATTTGGTGAATTTTGATTTTCAGGAAAATTGTGTAAATTCTGTATACTGTCGTTGTGCTGCCCGATTTTTGGGTAATTTCTGATTTGTCCGGATTTTCTCTGAATTGATATGCTATCTGTATATGCTATATAAAGGGAGTTATAAGGGGTCTGGATCCTATGAGATTCAGTTAGTGTCTGGGAATTCTGAAATGAGCTCAATATGAAATCTGATATCTGTTCTGTTCCGGATCCGAGGAAATCTGTTTAGGTGCTATAAGCACTATATATGTATTCTGGTGCTATAAGCACATCTGATCTGATTCTGGTGCTGTGAGCACAAAAAGGGAGGCATAAGGGGCCTGGATCCTATGAGATTCAGTCAGTGTCAGGGAATTTAGCTATGAATTACATAATATCTGATATGTGATATTCTGATATGATTCTGATATGATTTTGTTCTGTTCTGATATGATCTGTACGATTCTGATTCTGTTGATCTGATAAGTCTGATCTGTTCTGTTTCTGATTTGATACGACTTCCGTTTCTGTACAGTTCTGTTGATGTAATATCTGTCCGAATCTGTTTTGATTTCTGTACGGATTTGTCTGATGTGTTGGTTTTGCGATTCTGAGGATTTTGATTGGAGGTTTGTTGCTTTACTGAGCGGTTGAGCTCACCCTTGCTTTCTGGTGGTTTTCAGGTTCTCGGAAAGGGAAGAAAGTCCAAGACTAGATTTCAGAGTCTGATCAGTTTAGGTACTTTTGTACTTTTGATTTTTGTACAGTCATGGCTTTTCTGTTCTGTATTTCTTTCTGTTGAAAGCCATGTACTGTTCTGTAGATGATTATTTTGAGGAAATGAAATCAGATAGACGTTTAGTTCCGCTGCATTTGATGTTTTTAGTAGCTCTGTGTTTGTTGTCTGTTGAATTAAAATATTTGGAAGATTTAGTTCCGAACCAAATTCCAAAGCTAGATCCTGGTTAGCTATTCTCGTCGCGATCCGGCGCGGGCGGGATCCGTCTCGTCTCGGGTCGGGTCGTGACATGGTTTGTACCACCGTCAGCTCAGCGACAGATGCAGGAAGCTTTCATGAGATTGGAGCAAGGCCGCAAGTCAGTGATGCAGTACGAGGCCGAGTTTACTGCACTTGCGAGGTACGCTGCTCACTTGATTCCTACTCCTGAAGACAAGTGTTATAGATTCCTGCACGGATTGAACAGAGAGCTGAGGCATCCACTAGTACCTTTTCGGATCCACGAGTTTTCTGAGCTAGTGGAGCGAGCCCGATTGATAGAGATCGATTTGGCGACACCAATATCGAGGTACGATGATACCAGGAGGAGGAGAGATGAGGTACGACGAGATGATTCTGGTAGAGACAGAGATAGAGAGAAGAGAAGCAGGTATGAGGGTTCGAAGGGATCTGCATCGGGATCTGCGTCACGATCAGCATCGATAGTATCATCTGGTGGTTCTGGCACGTGCATTCACTGTGGTAGACGACATGCAGGTCAGTGCTACCTATTGACGGGACAGTGTTTTCACTGTGGACAGCAAGGACACAGAGCAGCAGATTGTCCTCAGAAAGGACTGGGTGGAAGGACTGTTTCTGGCACGGGCACAGGACAGCAGAGGACTGTTGGCTCGAGGGCCTACAGTGAGAGATCAGGGAACAGGATAGATGATAGGGCTGTCAGAGATCAGAGGGAGACAGTTGCGCCACGACCTCCTGCACTTCCTCCAGTAGTGCCACGTGTTTACAGTCTACAGAGTTTACAGCATTGTGAGGATCAACAACGACCAGAAAGTCCTAATGGTAAGATTGATTTGACTAACCGATTGATATTGACATATGAACATTGCATATTGACATTTGATTGATTACATTGTGTGTTCTGTATGGATTTCGACGAGTTTTGTTTTGGATTTGGATTTCGATCGAATCGTTTTGCATTGTTTGTTTTTCTTCGTACCTGTAGGGAAATGTCGGGACGACATTTTTCTAAGGTGGGGAGATTGTAATATCTCGTTCCCTTACTGTTCCTCTCTGATTTGGATTTTCCTCCCAGAATCGGCTAGGACGATGTTGAGATCGTCCAGGCCGATCAGTGCTTTGAAAACAGCTGATTTCTGGTGAGTTTTCTGGAAGGATTTCTGTACAGATCGTCCGGGACGATGTTGAGATCGTCCAGGCCGATCTGTACTGTAGAAATGATCGGCCAGACAATAACCCTGGGAACTGTCCAGGACGATCAGGATTTGGTCTGATCGTCCCGGGACGATCTGGCGATCGGCCAGGCCGATATGAGTATGATATAAGGAAATGAGCTCGTTTTGAGGAGAGAGAAAATCAGATTTTTATTTCAGATATTTTGAGGAGAGAGAAAGAGAAAGGGAAAAAGAGAAAAGCTGGTTTTCGGAGACCGCGGAGCGCTTTTCGTCCGACGCTGATGTTGGAGAAAGTGTAGATCTCGTGGTAAGGACTCCGAACCCTGTTTCTGTTTTCAAAGATGTTGTGTTTTGACCGAGTTGGGATCTGTTTTGTGTTTTCGTAGTCGACTTTTCGACATGATTTTGATTTGACACAACTTTCACCGCACAACTTTTAGTATGTTATAGATATGATTATTGTACACGATTTGACTGTATTCTACGAAGATTTTACCGGTCGGAATTGATTCTACGTGATTTTAATCGAATAGAAAATTATCGGGACGTGATTTGATTTGGTTCCTATAGGATAATAGTCTTGTATTGATGTTATAGATATTCTACTGTAATTTGGAAGAATTTGGATATTGTATCTTTTTGCAGGATTTTTGTGTAAATTTGACCGACTACCGTTACTCTGCCCGATTTTCGTATGATTTCTGAATTGTCTGGAATTGATAGATTGATTAGATATGAATGTGACAATTGATATGATTGCTTTAATATTGACTATTGAATTGCTTATTGATTGAATTGACTATTGATACTGATCACAAGTGGAACCTGATTGAACATTGGTTGGAGATTGATATTGATACCTGTACAGGATGGTGGGGCGACGGGCTTTCCTTTAAACATTGATTATTGATATATTGAAGGGAGACATAAGGAGTTTATTGATATGCCGACGGGCGAAAAGAGTGACGACTCTTATTGATTGAACCAATGTAAATGATATCTACAACAGCAATATGGATTCTACAACAGCAACATAGCCAGTAGATTGTACTTGTTCAGTATATAGTATTGAATTGCATGTTTACTGTATTAATTTATGGATTTATTGCTTTATCGACTTCTGCTTTATTGATTTGATCGGATTTACTGTATCGTACGGATTCTATTGATTTCATCGATTGACTACTGAGCACTGATATGGACATAGATAGATATAGATATTGCATTGATAGCATGAACATGGACATTGTACTACTGCCTATAGATTCATTGTACTACTGCCTACTGTTTCTGCATTGTATTGACTGTTTTATAGATTTATTGGTTCGTATTGCTTTCCTCGATTGATTTCATTGAATAGATTGTATTGATTAGACTGCATCGATTTGATTGACGGATATTGATTGATTGAGTTGATTTATCGATTTGCCTGCCGTTGCATTGACTGGTTTTATTGACTATTGATTTCCGCTGCATAGACTCATTGACCATTGACTGATTCGGATTGATAGATTGACATGCATATTGATAGCATTGCCGTGCTTTGATTTCAGTTATAGGTATTAGGTGACCTGCTGGGCTTTGTAAAGCTCATTATATGTGGTTGATATTTTCAGGTCAGGGCTCGGGAGCAGGAGATGGGATTTGATCCAGATCTTCAGGTTTTAGTTCTTTTGGTTGATTGATGATTCTTTTGTACTCAGGACAGGATAGTTTCCTTTCTTGTATTGATAGTGTAGTTCCTGAGTATTGTACCTGTTGTTTTGAGATATGAATCGACTGATATATTGATGTTTTAAATGTTATAGATGTTTGATAGATTGCTTACTGAAGGTTTTTAGATAACTCTGGTAAATTGTTTGGCTATTGATCGACATTCTTTCCAAGTTTGATCTTGGGGTCGTTACAGAATGACTGTGGCGGCCAGGGATGAGGATAGAGCGGATGTTGTCCTGGACTGTGAGGAGGCGGCTTGGGAACGAAGGCAGTCCCAAAGTTGCTGCTCTAATACCATGATAGAGTACCTGCAAGGTTAGAGAAATAGAAAGGAAGAAGATGAAAGCAAATGAGCTTCAATATTTGTTGTATTCCTTGAGTGAGCAGTACATGAGCTTTATAAAAAATGTAGGAGATAGGTGGTTGGAATGTCAGGAAGCCGTTTGTAGCAGAGTGCAGAGACAGTGCAGCTGGAGTTCGTGATGTTGAGCACGATAGCGACTTTGTGTTACGAGCACATGTAGTGTTAACAAAATCAACATTAGTAATAAGCCATTAATATTTTAAACCTCATTATTTTGTAGGAGATCTTATATACTTATTCCAAAATTTTTATGTATTTACAGATAAAATGCCTAAATTTTAATGAAAGTACAAATATAATAATATTTATTTTATTTTAACTAAATTAAAATTAATAATAATCTATTTTATTTTATCATTTTGATATTATATATTAAATATATATACAAATTTAGAGATTAGATTCATATATTGGTCGATTTGATAATTTAAATTTAGTATAAATATTTGATCATCTAAATCCAAAACTATAATTAAAAAAATTCAAATTTATTACCTTAAATGCACCATCTTAATCCAGTCAGCTGGTGCGGTTCCCGTGAGAGATGCCTTCAGAGTACCGAAGTAGATTTGGCTTCTTCTTCTTCTTTCCACAGCGGAGAAAGTCTTCCTCCTGTTTGTTGTTCTATTCTTGCCTTTTGGCTGTGGGGATCCAAGAAAAAAAAAGGTGAGGTGGTTAAATATTTTGGTCCGTTTAGTCGGTCGCCGGAATTCCGAATTGGTTAGAATTGAATGGGAAAGGAGAATAGATTCTTGCCTGCAGAATGGGAATCGACTTTTGCCTTTTAGTGGGGGATGGATAACCCTTCTTTGTATGAGTGGGTTTAGGGTTTATTGCATTCTATAATGAAGTTAGTGGAAGAATAGCGTTAGGGGGTGTTTAGGTTCGTCTTGGTACAAAGTTAGAGATAGAGAGAGAGAGATTTTCTCTTCTTAATTATTACATGTTGTGAAAGACATGACTATAAAATTAAATATTTATTCTATATCATTATTTTTATTTCATATATGTATATGCAATTATGATGAAATCTAAAAGATAGATTTTTAAGTCATGAAGAAAGTCGGGGATATATTATGTTAGAGATGGAAGGCCTTCCAACACTCTTTATAATACAATTTTATTCAATATTGATAATTACTTAAAATGTTTAGTAATATAAAGTATAAAATCCACCGAGCTTTAGGGTGGTTGGTGGGCAAGCATGGTTAGAAACCTCCCATTTCAAGTTCGAATCTCCTCTACGGTGGCCTCGCCTCTTTAGTGAGACAAAGCAAGTGTGTGCCCGATGCCAATGGGTAGCCTCGCTAGGTTTCGTCAAGAGATTAATTACACCATCAAGCACTTCCTTTGGAGTGGCGGCGAGTAGATACCCTCTGTTTTCATAAATGAAGTGGAGGTATATCTTAAATTACATCATTTATTGATAAACTAATTTGAACTAGTGAAAAATACAATTAATTTTCATTAAAAAAATTAGTTTGATTAGCAAGCCAATTAAAACATTTATTTCAGAGTTTTAAGAGTGGTTAAACCAATTTATTTTTAGCATAAAACATTTTTTTTAAATGATATAAATATTTAGTCCACATTATTTCTTAGGATTTAGGGTTATTAAATCAAACAATGCATGACATAAGCATTTTAGTGGGGGAGATTCTTTCTTGTTAGTCCAAGATTATTGTAATTAATTAGGCCTAAGTTTTTAGTGCAACTCGGCCTAATTTGAAGTGACAATTATTCCTTTCTATAGGATTCTCTTCTTTTGCACCATCATTAACAAATTAATTAATTCTCATAAACGCTACAATTAAGTTGCTAATACACTTATATAGAACAATGACAGCTATAATTAAACATTTAAATAGAATTAGTGCTTGAGGAATGTTACACATTTAGCTTACTGAAGATTACAATTTATCAGTATCAATTGCTGTTTAAATTAATTCCTAGTGCTGCTCGTCAGATTCCCATTTTTTTTTTCTTTTATTGGCTTGAAAAGTTAGAAGAGATGCAACTCATTTTAATCAATTGGTTAAGAGTTTAGACTTTTGGTTAAAATAACTCGGGATCGAGATTTATATGTGTTGTATGTGTGAATTTTTAATTAAATTAAATTAAAATTCAAATAAAAAGAAGTTAGAAAAGTTCCCCCATTTAGAATTGAAGATTAGCTACTTAATTTGATATCAAACCTCTTAATTATAACTTTTTAATGAGATGCTAATATAAATATGATAATATATAGGGGTAATAAGGCCAATATTAATAATGCAATTAGGTCTATCTAGAAATGTCAAGTCTTCCTTTTGTGCTCTGCCATTGTCTTCTGCACCAC
Organism: Dendrobium huoshanense; assembly: GCA_016618105.1. Taxonomy (NCBI): domain Eukaryota; kingdom Viridiplantae; phylum Streptophyta; class Magnoliopsida; order Asparagales; family Orchidaceae; genus Dendrobium; species Dendrobium huoshanense. Next base: position 45,984,690 of record CM028350.1, on the reverse strand, counting down.
TCTTTATAGTGTAATTGATTAATCAAAGAGAATAGACAGCCACGAAGTATTTAAATATTTTTTATTGTGTGAGGAGGAAAGTTACAATTTGGCTAAAAGTTTTTTTTTCCTTTTATTTCACTGAAAAGTTTGAGGAGCATTCGGCATTTAAAACTAAAGATTAATGAAGTTTAAATTGACTAATCACTGGTTAATTAGACCTCATATTCCTAATTAAAAATATATGTGTTTCTGAATTCAGAAAAGCTTTGTTTGGTTGCAAATAAAGTTTGTATGGGTGATTCATGTAATATAGAAAAATATATATGTCAAGATATTCTAATACTAAATATATCATAATAAATTTTAAAGACTTTACATTTAGCTAAAATTAATATAATTCAAAATATTATATACAATTTAAATTCAAAAATTTTGAAGCCTATTATAAGGTGTTTTGTATTAATATTATAACACACAATAACACACGATATATTAGGAGAGTTAAAATTGATAGGGGGTGCCCAAAAAACTCTAATCGATAGACATATATAAGTCCCCCTTTTAGAAGTCATATATCATTTATAATCTTGAGGAGATTTTCAAGCTTCTTGATCATATTATTATTCTCATCTAAGATATCCTCTCAATCATTTGAAGGTATTTATCTCTCAACCTTAGATCCTAAGTAGCTTTATTTTCGTTAGCATGTACTACCAAGCAATATTATATGTCTAATAAAGGTTTCTCCTTCACATGATAGTGAAGTGTAAATCATGTCTGTTAGCCTAGGACTAGGTAGGCATTCTTAATTTGCAAGATCTCCTTTGATTAGGTAAACCATCGTTGCTAATAGGGAACCTCAAGACACAATATGACTAAGCAGATCACAGGCCCTGATGACTAGAACAATGGCATGAGATTTTGATCGGGATGATGCACATTATAAAAATAAACGTTGGCACTCATCAACTTTGTCGTCCATCTCCATTAATAGTATTCATGCATACAACTGCTTATAAGGTAGGTACATGTTGTTGATACAAATGTTGATGTATGTTAACTTTGTTGCATGCCTTCTTCAATAAAGTCGATACACATTGTCTATAAAATCAATGCATGCCATCAAAACTAACATCGATGTTTGTTGACTTCATTGCATGCTGTCTCCAACAACATTGACACACTTCATCACTACTAAGTCTCAATCAACAACATCTATGAATCTTGACACAATAATAAGATTTATGTTGGACCATGTTCTTCAGTCTCTCTCATAGAAAAAATTATCGAATAGACTACAAATGATCTCTTGAATATAATTTCAATGCCTAAATGCTCCTTAAACTTCCATTATATAATTCATCATCCTTAATTTATGTATACTATATTATATCAATACGTTCCTCAATTACAAGGAAATGCATCATTTCTAACCTACAACATATATTAGTGGAATTATTTAACTGGGTTAGAGCCCGTGATACTTCCCTTTTAAAAAATTTCATATATATAAAATATTTGATGTCTATAACAACATTCTTTTATCTATATGCATAGTAGATCTTCATAAAAAGAATTTTTCCTCTACCCCATAATTTTTTTAGAACATAATAAGGGTTTACAGCGATTTTGGAAATGAAAATTCAAAACGCTAGCTTGATGTTCCATGCAAGATAGATCAAACCATTTTTTTATGCGAGATTCTCAGCCAATATTGCGGATCGCCTTTCAAGATTTGCAGCGAGCAGACGACCGCATAACAAGTCTCTTCCTTTTTAAATTTTCACCTTTACATCCCGCCAATCGACTCCAACGGCTCTCCATGATCTCTGTTGCCCGAAGCTCGCATAAAAAGCTCAGAACCCAACTCTTACGCGCAATCTCTTCCAAATACACGAGCCATAGATTCCTTCTCAAATCTCTGCATACCTGCGCATCCAAACCAGAGCCGTCCTTCGCCGCCAAAGCCATCCGATCGATCTGTAGAGAGGGTGATATTTTTCAAGCCAGAAAACTGTTTGACGAAATTCCTGAGAAGGATGTTTTCTCTTTTTCAGCCATGATTTATGGCTATGCCAGCAATGGGTTCTCTCCGAATCGCTTCTCCTGTTTTGTCAGATGCAGATGCAGGAGTTCAACATCTCTCCCAACGCTCACGCCTTTGTTGCAGTTTTACTTGGCTCTGCAGGCCAAAGGAACTTCAAGTTCACCAAATGTATTCATGGAAGAATCATCAAAACTGGTTTGGAATCCAACACGTTTGTGAAAACTTCTTTGCTGAATTCATACTCTAAATGTGGAGTAGCTATTGAAGCTTATAAATTATTTATTGAAATAGAAAGTCCAAAGCTTGTTTCCTGGAATGCTATGATTGCTGGATTTGTCTTCAATTGTGAATTTGAACAAGTTTTCTGGTTATTTGAACTGCTTCTAAAAGCCAGCATCATGCCTAATTGCATCACCATGATGAGTGTTACTCAAGGCATCATTGGTCATGGCTCATGGAGACTATGTGAAAGCATTCATGGCTATATTGTTAAGGCTGGGTTTGAGTCTAATGTCTCCTTGATGAATTCAGTCCTTGATATGTACTCGAGTTTTCAGAGTTTAGATTATACTAGATGTTTCTTCATGAAGATGACTACCAAGAATGTTATTACTTGGACAAACATGATGAGTTTTATGATAGAGCTTTCATGTCCTGCAGAAGCTTTTCAACTATTTTCTCAGATGAGAAGTACTGGAATCAAAGCTGATGTGGTTTCCATGGTCAATGTTATCACTGCTTGTACACTGTTGGGAGATCTAACAAAAGGTAAGACCATCCATGGCCAAATTATGGCCTATGGATTTGGTTCAGAGCTTCCTGTAATGAATTCTCTGATAACATTGTATTCCAGATGTGGAGATATATGTTCAGCTAAGATCTTGTTTGATGATATAGTTAATAAGAGTTTAGTATCATGGACCGCAATGATGTTTGGGTATTTGTGCAATAGGCAGCCTAGAGAAGGGCTTCATTTGTTGATTAGAATGAGAAGAAAAGAAGCTTTTCATCTTGATTCAGTAACATTGATTTGTTCTTTAGCATCTAGTAGTGAGATGGCTAGTCTTGAGTTTTGTAAGGAACTACATGTTTATAGCTTGAAATCAGGTTTAATACTATATGTTAATGTGCAGAATAGCTTGATAATTGCATATGGGAGGTGCGGTTATGCTGATATTGGTATTAGAGTATTTAAAGAGATGATTCATAGGGATATTGTATCATGGAATGCAATGATATATTCATATGGGATTAATGGAGAAGGACAAGAAGCAGTTGCTCTATTTCAGGAGATGGAGAGCTGCGGCGAACCGCCGGACAGTATCACATTTGTAAATGTTTTGAATGCTTGTAGCCACTCTGGGATGGTGGATGAGGGACTGCTGGTTTTTGAAAAGATGTTGAAGGAGAAGAGAATCAGACCAAGAGAAGAGCATTGTGGGTGCATTGTGAACATGCTTGCTCGTGCCAATCGATTGGAGGATGCAAAGAAATTGGCAGATTTGATGCCAGAAGAGGTTAATTCAAGTGTTTGGAAGGCTTTGCTTGGCGGGTGTCGAATTAATACGGATTACAGGTTTGCAGAAGTTGCTGCAGAAAGGGTGTTTGAGATCGCTTCAGATGATGCCAGCCATTTTGTTCTGCTTTCAAATGTTTATGCCTCAGAGGGGAGGTTTGATCATGTTGAAAGTTTGAGAAATGAAATTCGAAAGAAGGGTTTGGTTAAGAATATTGGATTTAGCATGGTTGATAATGTGCCTCATGGAAATGTTGAAGATGGAACTGCTTGATCTGTTGTAACCAAGGAAGGCTTCTGCCATTTGGTTCAATGTTAAGGAGTTGAGAGAATGGAGACAATGAAGGGGCCTTTGTCCAGCAAAAGAATTAAAATTATTTTTGGAAAATTGTTGAAATATTGGATCAATTCAAGTTGTCCATAACTTGGAACTCATCAAGCATGAAGTCGCTTAAACTCTCCCTCATCTAGAGTCTAAACTCACCAAGTTGCCCAGGGGGCAAATTCTACTAAGCTTTTAGTACTTGGATATTGAACTAACCGAAGGGATTAAAGAATTCGCCTACTCACTTACATAATTCTCATGAAGATCTTGGTTATCCGTTCACGGTGCTCACATGTTAATTAAGAGTCAAAATCATAACTCACTCAAGGCTCTCGCCAAAAGAATTTGTCAAAAGTATCCGTCCACTATTTGGAACTTGCTTGAAGTTCTCATCTAGTGAACAACTAGTTAAGTTCACTCGCATGAATATCAACTATACCGAGCCTATTTATGCACCTTTCTTATTTATTTTTTAATATAGCTCTTCCCATGCCACTGAACTAGCTCCATCAATTGTAAGTAGAGGTTGATTAATTAGGTTTAGGCATAATTGAATCATGTGCTTTTGAGGGGGCCAAAACCCTATCCCTTATGATTTTCCCAAAATTTCTATCCAAATAATCAACAACAAGTTTGATTTGACATGCTATTTCTCTATTGAAGAGGTCAACCACATCTCCTATAAATCCAAATCACTTAAAAAGAATCTCTAAATATATCCCTTTCTTTGGACTCAATCAAAATCTACAATGGTCTTAGTGTGACTTCCCAAACAACATTGAATCCAACGCAAGAAGCTTTTTAAAAGAAGCAATGGAAGCTCTATATTGTCAAGCTTTCGAGATGATCTTTCATACCCAGTAAGGTTATTGCTATGACACTTGCTTGCTAATGTAAATTGCACTCTCAATTATTGGCTCACATGGGATTGTTGGACACAAGAAGCAGGGCATGGACCAGTGTTTGCGCATAGTTTGCATGCACTCTATGTTCTGCAAGAATAAGTTCTTGTTAAACTCTATTAATTTGTGGAAAATAATAGGTTTGAAGTTTTCACTTGTTACGTGTGTTTTCTTACACCAAATTGCCAAACATTGTTACTGGATTACATTAATTTGCATTATATATATATATATCCAAAATAGTTCCACAACTAACTTTAGAAGTAATTACAGCCAACTATATATATATATATATATATATATATATATATCCAAAATAGTTCCACAACTAACTTTAGAAGTAATTACAGCCAACCCAAAATATACCCTAAGAAAAAAATGCCAATGCAAGGATAAGCAAGAGAATTGAAGGAAAATTACAAGCTAAAGGTTTAGTCATTTAAAGAATGACAAAAAGAACACAAGCCTATGTGTTAATCAAGTTGCTAATAATTCTAAGAACCAAAAGCTCCATTCATCTAAATTCCAAGCCATTCAGGATTTTAAACTAACTTCTCACGATTGGGTATTACGGTTAAAGATCTTATGGTGCCAAGAGCTTCCTCAGCCACTATCTCTCATTCATTTACAGAATGACCATGGGAAATTATATTGGGGCTTTCTATGTAACCTTGTTGGAAAATTATAAAATCATAATTTTAATATTAACAAACCTAAGCTAGCTCTCCTCTTCCCATCGTTCCCTGGATATCTCACCAGAGTCAACAATAATCACCTTCTTCCTTGGTTTACCATTGTAGGTACCTGCTCCACCTTCTATGGCATAGACTGTGTCCATTCCCTGTAATACCTTCCCAAATGCCACATGCTCCCCATCCAACCTACAGAGACAATAAAGAAACGCTAGTGCATCTGATTTCTGAAAGTTCTAGGATAAGAAAGATTATTAGGTGCAGATTCCATACATTGCTCTAAAAGTGAATAATTTGTGTACTCACAACACTACTGAGTACAATTTTTATTCCATTCTTTTGGCGTATGCAACGTGTTAACTGAGTACTCGGTGTATAGTCACAGCAAGTTCATAGCTGTCTACTCCAATACTCCACACCTAGGCTTCGTTTGGGACGACTTTTTTACTGTTTTTTGAAGCAGTAAAAAAGCCATCCCAAACGAAGCCCTAAAACTACAGTATGTAATCTGCACTTAATAACTTCTAGTATGATAGGTGGCACATACCAGCTAGCCTTCACTGATGTTATGAAAAACTGTGATCCATTGGTATCAGGCCCAGAATTTACCATGGATACAACACCTGGAGGAAAGAGGCTAATTTTAACAAGCAAGTAACCCAAGACTTCATGATGAGTAGTAGCAGTTGCAAAGAGACGAAGTAGACAGTTTAAACAAATTAAAATTAGAAAAAAAAATGCATCAGGTAATTGAATTTCAGATTTTTTTTCCTCTCTTATTTTTCCTTTTAGTTTGATTTGAGTACCTTATTCTACAAAATTGTAGGAACTGTAAACCAAAGTCAATCTAATCAAAATAGTATTTGATGGAACAAACTTTAACAATAATAGCAATATACTTCATTTTCGCTATATGTAAAATTAAATTTAATATTCCTTCACATGTTTCCTTCTATTAAAGAATTTTTTATAGAACTGTAGCAAGCAGTCCAGATGGCACCTGAAATGAACCACAGCTTATTTGCACCGAAACTAAAAGATTGACCAATGTGTACTAAAACAGCACTGGAAATTATCAAAGAAAAAAAAACCTTGAAATAGTAAGACAGGAAAATGCAATGAGAAATCTTAGTGAAGGCTTCTAGGGCATGTACCCCTCTTTCTCCGATCATCCACTTCCCTTGCCCGAAATGCCTCCAATAGTGGTTGGTCACCCTACCACCTCCACCACAAGATTCCCTCATTGTTATCCCCCCATCCATAAACCCTAATTCGCACCTTATCTGAGCCCTAAGAGGTGGCTCTTGAAAAAAAAAAAAAAAAGAGGTGGCTCTTGAAAAAAAAAAAGAGGTGGCTCTTGATAAAAAAATGTGGGCTCCGAAAATTCGGCCCCGGCCTCCGTCCGCTTTTCTTTTTATACAGCGAGGGAGTTTTAACAGAATAAGTTCCGGGGTAAATTTTGGAAGACAGATGGGTATGTAGATAAGACACTACCCAGAGATTTCGCCCTTATTTTTGCAAGGACTTTATGATATGAGTTCTGGTTTTCTATAGGCGCAAGCCCCAATAGTTAATTACCCCTCCCGATCACGAGAGAGAACTTTCGAAGGCTAGTCGTCAATCAGATACATAGAGATACGTGTTATCTGGCATATAGTAGCAGCAATGGACATTTGAAATGATTGGAGAATTTGATATTTAAAATAGAAATTGCACCATCTCGCACTTAAAGCGGATGGTGGGGGAATGGATGATGGACCCGATCAAGATCTCATGGTTCCATCATCCCGGGCCATCGTAGTCCCTGGTCTACTTAGTCAGAGGAGGTAGTCGACCCAACCGGACAGAATGATCCTTGTCGGCAGCCATGGGTTGCTTCGTCCAAGGGGACCCTGTAGACCTGGGTTGAATGTTTATCTTAGGGGACAAATTGAAATTCACCTTAGCTAACAAAGGGCTTTGTGCCCTGTCAATCATATCCTATTGATTCATATCTCAAGAATTTGATGCCAATAAGGAACGTAACGATGCTGGCCATAACCGATATTTCGTGGTGCCCATTTGGCGGCAAAACCACTCGGTTCAGAGGGCCCCGGGTCATAACCGTTTATCCTGCGGTGCCATTTGACGGCAAAACCGCCGATTAGAGGACACGTCCCATGTCCTTAATAGCAGGAGACTGTTTGAGAATGGATCCTAGTGATATTTTCGACTAGGCATTTGACTCTTTGTAAGCTGAAGTAAATTTAAATTTGTCCACTCCGGTAGACTTTTGCGGAGGGTGGATGGATTTTGCTTTAAGCGATTGATAGTTTATTTCAATTTTAAATATTTTTTGGGATTTTAGGATTTTCTGGAGTTTTTTTAATTTTGTAGAGTTTTTGGATTGTGGGCATTTGGGTGGAGCCAATGTTTAAAATTGCGTATTCGGGTATTGAGGCGTTTTTCATTCGTGAGGCGAGGCGTAAGCCTCAAGGCGTTTTGAGGCGTAAGCCTCAAAATCAAAAGATTGCGTAAACATAAAATGATAAATTTTTTATATACCAATGAATGAATAATATAAAATATAAAAAAGCATAAGAGAAGTGAAATCAAAATATCCCAATACTAAGACAACATGAAATATAGTTCAACTCAAAATTCTATCTTTCCAAAATCCAAGTATTCTTTTCATTAACATATAATTTAAATCTCCAAAAAAAATAGCAATGACATATCACATAAGAACTCAGAAGTCATAAGCACTGACATCATGATGGAACTTGGTTTGTAAATTTCGGAATCCAGGGAAAACAGCCCAAAAACAGTGGAAAAATTGGGAATTTCTTGGATGAAAACAATCACAAACACTTCATTTACTTAAATATCAAAATACTTACAAGTTTCCACGGATATAATGCTCTCAATTTGAGAAGAGAAGCTTTCTCCCAAGCCCTAGACTAGAAAGACAAAAATCAGCCACCAAGATAAGATCCCCTCCAAAACAAACTCTAACTCCCTTTTAACCCTCACATAATCCCCCCATAATACCCTAATTACCCCTAGGGCAAACAAATTACCCCCCCCCCCTCTTCCATTTGGTGGGCCCCTTGGGCCCACCCGCCTCCTCCCTCTCCTTCGGCCGAGCGCCCAGGCGGGCGGGTTCTCCGTCTGCAGTAAACGAGAACCGGCCCATTTTGGGCCGGTGCTGATGTGGGATGGACCGGCCGGTTCGGTCCATCATCACTCCCCGCCCAAAGATTAACCTTGTCCTCAAGGTTGAAAGCGGGAAACTGGGCTTGTATGCTCTCATAGGCCTCCCAAGTAGCGTCATGTGTCGGTAGATCTTTCCATTCAATCAAAACTTCTTTCCCTCCTTCCTCAGTGTGTCGAACCCCTTTCAATGAAGAAGGCTCTAATAGGCTTGTACCCTCTTCAGACAATGTTGGCGGTAAAGTATCGACTGGTACAGAATCTCCCTTGAACTTCTTTAACTGTGACACATGAAAGACTGGATGAATCGTAGTAGTGGGTGGTAACTTCAGGCGATATGCTACATTCCCAATATTCTGCTCTACCTCATAGGGGCCATAATACCTTGGGGCCAACTTAACACTTAGCCTCCTTGCTAAAGTATTCTGCCTGTAAGGCCTCAACTTCAAGTATACAAATTCCCCAGTCTCAAAATGAACATCCTTCCTATGATGATCTGTTGCCTGCTTCATGATGTTCTGAGCTCGTAACAAGTGTTTCTTCAGCTCCCCCAAGATCTCATCCCTTTCTGACAATTGTTGCTCCACCAGAGACACTGATGTAGAATGAGGCTTGTACTGTATCAGGGTTGGAGGATCCCTTCCATAAAGCACCTTGAAAGGTGTGACCTGCGCCGCCTTGTGAAATGAAGTGTTATACCAATATTCAGCCCAAGGTAGCCACCTTACCCAATGCTTGGGCTTCTCCCCTGCAAAACATCTAAGGTAAGTCTCCACACTTCTATTAACTACCTCAGATTGCCCATCTGTCTGTGGTTGGTAGGCTGAACTGCGCTTCAAATGTGTCCCTTGTAACTTGAACATCTCCTTCCAAAAGTGACTCAGGAACACTTTATCTCCGTCAGAGACTATCGACTCAGGAAAGCCATGAAGCCTGACAATCTCTCTGATTAAAACTGCTGCAACGGTAGTGACATTAAAAGGATGCTTACTAAGCCGGTCAACTACAACTAGAATGACAGTGTAGCCTTCCGACTTGGGTAAGCCTTCGATGAAGTCCATAGTCACCTCTGACCAAACCTAATCAGGTAACTCAAGTGGCTGCAACAGTCCCCCAGGGGCACATGCTTGGTACTTGTTCCTCTAACAAGTATCACACTGGGCCACCATTTCCTCCACATCTTTCCTCATCCCCTTCAAGTATATCTCTCTAGCCAATCTCTGATAAGTCTTCTGCCCTCCTGAATGTCCTCCAATAGCGCTGGCATAAAACTCCTGAAGTATCAGTGGAATCTGGGAAGAGGTCCTAAGGTAAAACTAACCTTCCTCTGTGTAGCAAAAGCTGATCCTCCATTGTATATCCTGATGGTATTTCTTCCCCCTTCCTTATGGCCTCTCTGAAGCTCCCCAATTTTTCACTAGTCATATTTTTTGTCCTCAAATTCCCCCAATCCACTAACTGAGGCACAAATGTAGCAATAAATTGAGAGCATTCCACCTTCCTGGATAAGGCATCAGCAGCTTTATTCTCCAATCCTGGCTTGTACTGAATCTCGAAATCATAGCCCAATAATTTGGAGAGCCATCTCTGATGTTCTTCTGTCACCATGCATTGCTCAAACAAATATTTTAGACTCCTTTGATCAGTCCTCACAAGGAATCTTCTACCCAACAAGTACGGTCGCCACTTCTGAATGGCCTTAACAATGGCCATCAGTTCTCTCTCATAGACAGATTTGAGCTTTGCTCTCCCTGATAACACCTGACTGTAGAAAGCTATGGGTCGCCCTTGCTGCATGAGAACCGCTCCTAACCCCAAACCAGATGCATCAGTTTCCACCACAAGCTGTTGCTCAAAAACCGGTAATGCTAACACCGGGGCACTAACCATAGCTCTTTTCAAAGCCTCCATAGCGCTATCTGCCTTCGGTCCCCAATTGAAGTTGTCTTTCTTCAACTGCTCAGTGAGTGGAGCTGCAATAGATCCATACCCTTTTATGAACTTCCGGTAGTAACCTATGAGTCCTAAGAAGCCCCGGAGAGCCCGAAGGTTCTTAGGAGTTGGCCAGCTCGTCATGGCCTCCACCTTGGAAGGGTCAGCTGCTACCCCTTCTACTGAGATAATGTGCCCCACATATTCCACACTTCCTTGAGCAAAAGAACACTTTTTATAATTGACATACAACTGATGATGTTGTAAAGTGCTCAAAACCTTCCTCAAGTGCTCCAAGTGTTCCTGTAGGGACCTGCTATAGATCAGAATATCATCAAAAAACACTAGAACAAACCTCGTCAACATGGGTTGAAACACTTGGTTCATCAGAGCCTGAAATGTAGAAAGAGCATTGTGAGTCCAAATGGCATCATCAAGAACTCATAGTGTCCCTCATGAGTCCTGAAAGCAGTCTTGGGAATGTCCTCCCTCCTCATCCGGATCTGGTGATACCCTGACTTCAAAGCAAGCTTGGAGAACATTGTAGCACCCCCCAACTCATCAAGAAGCTCATCAATAACGGGGATTGGAAATTTGTCTAGAACAGTCTCCTTGTTGAAAACCCGATAATCAACACAAAATCGCCAGCTACCGTCCTTCTTCTTCACCAATAGTATTGGGCTCGAAAACGGGCTCACGCTAGGTTGGATGACCCCCGCCTCCATCATCTCCCTGACTAGCTTCTCAATCTCCTCCTTCTAAGCATGAGGATATCGATATGGCCGCACACTAACTGGATCTGCTCCACCTTTCAATACAATGGCGTGCTCCTTGCTTCTCTGTGGTGGTAGCCCTGCTGGCATCTGAAAAACTGGGGTGAAATGCTCCAACAACTCTCCCACCTCTTCTGGAATATTACTCTGCTCAACTGGCTCACTACCCTCCAATCGCCATAACTCTACCAGAAATCCTTCCCCCTCACTCCTAAGAGACTTGAGAATAGTCTTCAAAGCCACCTTAGATCGGCATAATTTGGGGTCCCCATGCAAAGTAACTCGATGCTCCCCTTCACCATACTCCAACATCAAGGTCTTCCAGTTGACCTTCATCTCCCCCAAAGTTTGTAACCACTGAATACCTAAAATAACATCAGTATTACCCAGCTCGAGCACCAAAAAATCCTGGGTAATATCTTCCCCCTGTATGGAGAGAGTAACCCTGCTGCATCTTCCCGCACACTGCTCCTTCCCAACTCTCCCATGGCCGTGGGTCCACCCCACGATTCTCCCTTCTTTCCCAAGCTTGCGGTGCCACCGGATCCCCCCTTGCATAACCAGCCGACCCCCAATGAGGCTCCCTAGGGTCGGTCTCCCTTCTGCCTCGATACGATCCTCCTCCCCACTGATTGTAAGGCATGCTTCCCCCCTCCCTTCCTTGGTAAATTGGATCTGGATGATTCTGAGTATAACTTGCCCTAGCATCTCCCATAAATCCGGCGGCGGAGTAGCCCTCCCCTCCACGGTTTGGGCCATACATGCCCCCCCTTGGGCCGGCGGACCATGCATCCTCTCCATGGTCGTTAATGTCAATGGCCTCCTTCCCTTTTGCATTAGGTCCCTCACGAACCCTACTTCCACCTTCACCATCAACCGGCTGCGCATTAGGGTTAGGGTTAGGGTTAGGGCTAGCCGAACCCCCTATGTTGTGTTGGTCCGCCACCATTTGTTTGATCATCTCTTGTAACCCTAACATTTGAGTCTTCAACTCGTCTACTCCATCAAGTTTTTCGTCAACGGATGCAAATTTCTCTTTGAGGGCGGTGAACTCCACTCCCCACTCTCCAATTTTCTCTTCAATAGATTCAATCTTTCGTGTACCCATCCCTTCCTTGTGGATCTAGCGCTCTGATACCACTTTGATGGAACTTGGTTTGTAAATTTCGGAATCCAGGGAAAACAGCCCAAAAACAGTGGGAAAATTGGGAATTTCTTGGATGAAAACAATCACAAACACTTTATTTACTTAAATATCAAAAGACTTAACAAGTTTTCACGGATACAATGCTCTCAATTCGAGAATAGAAGCTTTCTCCCAAGCCCTAGACTAGAAAGACAAAAATCAGCCACCAAGATAAGATCCCATCCAAAACAAACCCTAACTCCCTTTTAACCCTCACATAATCCCCTAATTACCCCTAGGGCAAACAAATTACCCCCCCTCTTCCATTTGGTGGGCCCCTTGGGCCCACCCGCCTCCTCCCTCTCCTTCGGCCTAGCACCCAGGCGGGCGGGTTCTCCGCCTGCAGTAAACGAGAACCGGCCCATTTTGGGCCGGTGCTGATGTGGGATGGACCGGCCGGTCCGGTCCATCACATCACTAAGGGGTTCTTCATTTGAATCATCATTATGATAGACTGCTCTCTCCCCTTCCTTCTCTCCTATAGAGTCCAATGTCGGGCATTTACTTCAAAATTTATGTAAGTTTTAATATATATACCGTGAGGCGTAAGCCTCATGCCAGTGAGGCGAGGCGGGCCTCAATCAAGTTGAGGCGCAAGCCTCATAAAAAAAAACTCGAGGCGTGAGCATCAAGGCGTTTTTTACTGGAATTGCGCAAAGGCGGGCCTCAAGGCGAGCCTCATATTGCGCAATTTTAAACTATGGGTGGAGCTTTGGAATATTTGAAATGAACTTTAGACATTTTGGAGACATTTGAAAATATTTGGGAACCCCTCCGGTTGAGATCTGCATTCAACACGTCCATCATCGGGGTGTTTGGGGGCATTTTCTCTTTTGTAGCTTGAACCTTGTCGACTCTATCTAGCTGTCGACAGAGGATCGGGTTTCGTAGGCTTTGAGCCTTTATTAGTGAATTCTTTTGATTGTAGGCCTTGAAGGCCTAATATGAATGCATTGAAACAAATACACCGATCTCCACAACCGTGTATTTGTTTGAAGGTTCGAACCCTGTCGACTCCTATTGATCTATATAGAATGATTGGGTTCGAACAAGAATTCACTTATTGACCCCGCGCAGCATCCCTAGACGTCACGTGTGTACCAATAACATGTTCGTCGGGGCCCATACGGGTGTTTTGGGGCATTTCATAATTGAACCATGTCTACTCCTTTTTACCTGCTTAGGAGGATCAGTTTCAAATTTAATAACCCGCACAGCATCCCTAGACGTCACGTGTGTACCAATAACACGCTTGCCGGGGCCCATGCGGGTGTTGATTGTATACCCTCTTTTAGTGTACCTAAGTGTGTACAAACTACAGTGCATGTGCGAGGATATTTTGGAATATTCGTGAAACGCCTTCTGTTCGCTTCCAAGAACGTCGCGGATCCGGTGGCGCGAAGTAGCAGCTTCTGAATAGAGTTGTTCGCCGCTTCGTACAGGTAGACTGTCGTACACTACTTGTTGCCCCTTCTGCAGGTGGATCGTAGTGTACCAACTAGTCTCCTGCCATTGTAGAAGCTCGTATGAGCTTGTATTCTTTATACATTCTGCTGTGATTTTGGTCTTTATAATACAACCACTATTGCTAGAAGTAGTTGTATTCATCTTTAGACTGAAGTTGACTACATGATACTGCATTTACTGTAGTCTTTATGCATCTACCCATGGATGGATGTTGTACATACATTTGTATTCGTAGAGGATTTGTATGGATTGCAGATCTTATAATGTTATAGAAGGGCCTTCGCATTTAACACAGTTCTATATTTTGTATGTGAAGGATCTTCTACAACGACTTGAAGGAGTTTGCATTTGTTGTACTTCTTCATCCATATTTGTAGGCGGGATATTGGGTAATTCATAAGTATTTGCATTTGTTGAATTCCACCTGCCTTTGCTTGCATGATCAACATAAATTTGCACACCAACTATCATCATTGGTAGGAAATTTAACTGTCACGGATTTTGTATAATTCACTTGCAACCAAACTATACCTTCCCTCTTATTTTCTTTGCTTGTTGAGTTCAATGTATCTGTTTGTAATAGATTCATAGTTCTCACTTACATTTGAACCGCAAGGTATTACTACATCCACTTTGGTGAGTCGTAATCTCTTGTAGGTGGTAGAAGCATTCGTTCTTCCCTTTGTTATAGTGGACTGTAAGAATACCCCAACACTTGTTGCATGCTTCTTGTAGATTTGTTCAAACCAATCAATTTTGCATGAGCCTTTACTATCATTTGTGAGTGAATGATACTACGACCTACATTGTCTTTAAACACAGCTTTTAATCTACAAAGGGACTTACATGTGGATGGCAATTTCAACATACCTTTTGCATTTGTTTGACATTGTGTTTCAACACAAGTCTCCTATTCATATGAATGGATGATATCTTATACATCAATTGATTTATGGATCTCACATAATCAGTTGTGAGAGAAATGTCTCACATATGAATTACAATATTCATTAAAGTAGCCTTGTGTATCTATTTGTAATTTAAATTACACATTCTTATTAACCAAAGATGGCATTTGAGTCCATGTCCAAGTTCAAGCTTCTTTATACTCATTTGAACTTGAGTCCACAAGTCTTCTATTTATCCCAATGGTGAGCTCATATTCAAGTTCATTTAGCGTTTCATGGTTTGATTTGAATTCGGGCTCTTTATTGTTTATGTCAAGTTAGAATGAATTTCAAGGTGAGTTTAGGCTCATTCATCCTTTTGAGTTTGAAACACAAGTTTAAGTCCAAAATATGTTCAGGCTCAATATGAGTCTCTTCCGCTCGTCGAGTCCCTTGCTGTTTTGCAAAGTTCAAGTTCAAACTCAAGTTCACTGTGCTTGATTCAAATCAAGTCCAAGTTTGTTCATTTGATTTCAAATTTGAGTTCAATTGAATCCAGGTTTTAGTCCAACTTGAGTCCAACTCAAGTCTTACACAAGTTCTTGCTTGAGTTTTGCTTAAACCATTTAATTATTCAAGTTTGAACTTAGTTCAAATGATGTCCAAATGAGTGTCCAAATAAGATTCAATATTTTTAAAGTTGGATTTTCGATCCAAATTTCGGCAGCCTCCCGGCGCCTCCCCTGTTTAGGGGAAAAAATCAAGAGGCAACCTTCCCCTCGATGCTACGTGAGCGCTTCAGATAGGTGTCAAAAATGACACCGCGGTCGCATATATATTTTTTATCCCCGCTCGCTACGAGAGCGTTTAAGGGTTTTTTTTTAATTATAAGAATAAAACACATGTTAGAGATAAGCATAGATTTCCCCACTCTGCACCACGTGGGCGTTCGGGGGTACTTATATATAAAAAAACACATTTTTTTATCCCCTTCGCCGCAAGCGCCGCACCGGTTTCCCTCCCTACAACGCTATTTGAGCATGTAGGGGGTTTGTCGGCTCGTTGCTAGCATTGAAGAGGGATTCTTAAATCACCGTAAGCGCAGCGCCGGTTTCCCTCCCTACAACGCTACGTGAGCGCGTAGGGGGTTTGCCGGCCCGTTGCAAGTCATAATAAAAGAATCATTTTTTATTATTATTATTTTTTACATTAATTAATTATAATTAATGATAATTAATTAACATATAATATAATTAATTATAATTACATTTAATTAATTATAGCTAATTATCATTAATATTATTTAATTATTATTAAAAATAACTAATTCATAATTAACTAAATTAATTATAATCAAGAGATAATTAGTTTATAATTAACTTAATTAATTATAAATCATTATAATTAATAATTAATTAAGATTAAAGTAATTAATTATAATCAAATTTAAATAATCATAATTAAATATTATATATTTATATATATATATCCTTTACCTAAGCTCGAGCAGGAGGCGGCTATGGGATCGGAGAAGGTAGGTCGGGAGAGGCGCGGGCAAGGCTGGAAGAAGAGCAAGGTCGGGTTAGCTCTCTCTCTCTCTCTCTCTCTCTCTCTCTCTCTCTCTCTCTCTCTCTCTCTCTCTCTCTCTACTTGTGGCTGGACCAGAAGAAACAAGAGGCAGAGAGGTCGGCTGGAGCTTAGATCGGAAATGCAGTGACTTCCGATCCTACGGGTAGGAAAGTCCTGGGGATGAGAGGATCGAAAGTGGAGATTGATCGGAGAAGGAGAGTCGCGGGATGCAAAGGCCTTGCGGGTTTGTGGTCGGAGACGAGGGAGATGTGATCGCCTAGGAGAGTCACGGGAGAAGAGCTCGTGGATTTCGAGAGGAAGGAGTTTGCGATCATGTAGAATCAGAGAGAGCAGTAGCCGAAGGTCTCATTTGCTTCGGTATTTAACGACGCTTACGGGAGCGGGATCGAGGTGCTGTAGGATCGCGAAATTCCTGAGAAGCGATCGCGAACGGCGTCGAATCAGCATAACCTCGGCAGGATTCGTGGACCCGATGGTCTTGAGGTATGTATGCAAGATTTAAGGTGTCTTCCTTTTTTTTGTTCTTTGCACAGAGGTTAACAAAAAAAAAAGAGGTGGCTCTTGATAAAAGAAATTCTCCTCATCAAACTTCTCACATCCAATCTCCTTTCCCTTAGATTTGGTCAAGGGAATCTCGATCAAATCTTGATTAGGGTTAATAATCGAAATCGTTGTTGAAGTTTTGATTGCATCCCAATGAGCTCCCTCATCTTTTCCTCCATCCCTCCCAATCAGCTCTCCATAATAGTAAACCTTCCTTCCACGATTGAAAACCTCCTTCCATGGTTGAGAACTTTTCCTCCATCTTGGATTAGATTTGCTCCACTTTGCCTTCCAACGCATCCACCTTCTTTCCTGTCATCTCTCCAAAACTTTGGTCTGATGCCAATTTGATATGTCTTGGAAGTAAAAATAACGAAAGAAACAAGTAGAAAGTGCAGGAATATGAAGATAAAGGCTTTTTTATTATCTCTTCAATAAGAAAGAAAGATACAAGTGATCTACTATTCAAGAGGTAGATCAGCTCTCCCAAAAATCCTAGACGCCACTAGAACAACTCCTAAGAAAATTACAGCAAACATAAATCACATAATGAAAATAAAATAACATAATTATCCTTAAATAAACCATTATATTTTTCTCCCAAATCTGAATTCAAATTAGCCTTTTCTCTTAAAAAAACCTTTTTATTTCCTCCCAAATCTCAATTCAAATCAGACATCTTCCCCAAATAAAACATTCCTAATTCCCTCCCGAATTTGAATTCAAATCAGCATTTTTCCTTAAATGAACCTTTCCTAATTTCCTCACCAATCTAAATGCAAATCAGTCATCTTTTCCTAAATAAACTTTATTAATTATATCTCTCCTAATTTCTCCTCCTTACGTAGCGAATATTAACTCCCCTGGGCCCCACAAGATGGGCCCCCTAGCATATCAGAGGCATTTTATGTTATTAAGTGGTAGATTTGGTTCTTGTATAAATCTCCTTATGTTGGAAAAAAATATCCATAACAAATTTATTCTCTATATTTTCCGTCAACAAGCATCCATATAAGAGAAGTACATTATTCGGAAGGAAATGTGCCACAGTTTACAAAGGAATGGATTTGGTTGTGTTGAGCCCTTTAAAGAAATAAAATACTGAAGCAGATTGATATTGTGCAAGTTTTGATATATATCATTGATAAAAAGATAATAAATTTTATTATGAAAATAAAGTAAAAAAAAATCCGATCTTTATGTCATGAAATGCCAATAAGTCCAGCGGATTGACATCATAGAAATTATGAGTGCATGAAGAAGCTTTTTAAACTTAACAATATGAAAGGAATATGGAGCTAAATATTGGTAAGAATACATAGTAATGAAGCCTGAAGAAATAATGATTATTCACCTATAAAAGTGAAAAATGCATCTAAAAACAAGAACGTTAATCTTTTTTTTATTTAATTTACTTTGTATGAATTGCAACTTTAAGAGAGGATATTTTAGTTAAGGCTAGTGCAGCTGAAGACAGAAAAAAAAAAATCATACAGATCCAACCTGCATGAGAGTGCTTTATGATGAAATTCTCATCAGGAAAAGTGCCACCATATATGGATTCACTGCCTCTACCATCACCGTAAGTGATATCGCCACCTTGAATCACAAAACCAGAAACTATGCGATGAAAAGGTGTTCCCTTGTAATGAAGAGCCTTTCCATGGCCCCCCCTGCCCTTCTCACCTGAAGAAGGGAATGGAATTTCATGCATCTCTATTAAGTAAAGATATTCTAAAAGCCTCTTGGAATAATAACCTAATTGCGCTCCAAGGAAGAGTAAGTATTCATAAAAAACTAAATATCAGAAGAAAAAGGGAAATATGAAAGCTTATTCATCCCGATACCTGTGCAAAGTGATCTGAAGTTTTCTACAAACCAAAAAAAGATAAGCATTAGTAAACAAACTAAAAGAATAAATAGTGAAAGGACTTATTTTCACATTAAGCACTTATTTTCACATTAAGCACGTGTAAAAATGAAGAAAAAAAGACATGATATCAAACCAAATAAGAGTTAGAGTGGATGTGCTAGAAGTAAGAATTATTAAGGTGCATTTCATACTTAAAAAATGTCTTGAGTATAGTTAAAATAGAAAAGTCAGCAATCATAAAGAAAATTAACAAAATACAAATACTAAAAGTTAGCACTCGAGAAAAAGCAGGATGCAATGGAAAAGTATAGAAAAAGTCTGACTTCAGGCAATTTAAATTGTGTGAATTTAATGCCAAAGGAAATTTATGATAGAAACGGAATAAGGACCTGCAAGGAAAAAACTATCAAAAGAGTGGAGATTTAAACTTCCCAACTCCTGGTTATTAACTGGAATGTTGCGGCTTCTCATTAATTGAAAAACAAAGTTATAGAATAAAAAAGAAATCGAAGGACAGCAACACTACCAAAAAGAAAAATCAAGCAATAGCTCTAAAAATATTTTTAGGAAGATTTAAGGCCCTCCTATTCTCTTAAAACAAGATGTGCCTAGTGTCCATGACTAGGATCCATCCAAGAACATGCTTGAGATAATGTAATGAACCAGACTGATCTATCATCCTTAGCAGTATTTGTAAAACATATTTTGTTGCATTCACTCTCAATACTCCAAAAGAACCGAGAGTAGGAAGATATCCTAAATTTCTTCATCAATATCTTTAATAAAGTTCTCACTACAAAGATGGAAAAAGAATCGAGAGATAAGGTAGTACAGAAACCTCTAAGAGAGAAGTATCCAACAAATGTCATATAAGAAGCTACAATCGAAAGCATATGTGAATCATCTCCGGAAGAGAATTGCATATGAAAAAAGTAGAAGAAATCTTAAGGCTCAAATGTGAAAATGAATTTTAAGGGATCTTTCCCAATAAATAATCCATCCAAAGAAAACTACTTTCAAGCAGACTAAGGCCTTAGAGATCCAATAAAAAGATGTAAGAATAGATTCATGCATCAGGAAAGAATTAAAAAAAAAATTAACTGAATAACGAACATTAGAGGGAAAACATCCATATTGGAAAGTCAACATTTGAATTCAAATGAAAAGGAGCAATCCAAAGATTTTTAGTTTCAGAAAGAACAACATCAAAAAGCAGATATGTGGAAATTCATAAATAGTTATGAAATTAGTTGAACAAAAAGTATTTATTACTCAATATAGTCCTACTTTTATCTACATTGAATATTTCAGGCCAGGTAAATAAACAAGGCTATTAATATTATTTCTATTTCATGGTTCAATGATTA
>CM028350.1:45755001-45963916 GCA_016618105.1 Dendrobium huoshanense | reverse complement strand
GACATTTGAAGGTCTTATTGATGTCAGAATTTGGCGATCTTGGGTTCGTTGGATTTGTCTCGTCGAGCCGCTCGATTCGAGTATAAGCTCGTTAAAATCGGAGACCGTTTGGTAACTAAAATTATGGTTTGAACCTTCCAACAGCGCTTTGGGTCCTTGATTTGGACCCATTTGGGCTCAGATTGAGTTGAATTTGGTATTGTTGGGTTCGTATTTCCGAGACGCTCAGTTTGACTGTAAGCTTGCTGAAATTGGAGTTCAGGTGCTCCCAGATTTAATTTTTGAAGTTTCCGGGTTGGGTTTTGCCTCGAGATTCGTGCCCGATCAAGATAATTTCATGATGACGCATCAATAATACTCACAACTTTTAAAATTAAAATTTTTCATAATAATTTTACAAATAAGTACAAACATCTCGAATGAATCCAAAAGCAACAGCACAAACATACCGAACCAGATTTATTCAGACAACTTTATTTGATGATTTCTATTTCAGAAAGCAGAATAGTTCTTTTATTGATCTCTTATTACAAATGCTGAAACATGATCAACTATCACATATAATTCATAAACATCATCTATTACAGATAATAACATTAAGTTCATCAAAATTCAGTCCAAAATCTCCATCCCTTGGAGAAAGATACCACAAAAAGCAGAATCTGGGAGGCTTCCAATTTCTCCATGGCTCCAATTTCTTTGACAATAGAGGACTGGTGTAAAGGTTCAAAAGTAGTGTTATTGAAGCTTATTTGATAGAAAGTAACAATTAATTGATGGTTCATCAAAAGAAGGATGCAATTGGAATAATTTGAAAGAGATTGATTAAAGCTTCATTTGGGATGACTTTTTTTACGGCAGCTTAAAGAAAGCAGCTTTACGAACAGTAAGAAAGCCGTCCAAACGAAAGGTAATACTGACTTCAATTCATGGCATATTTCTGGGTCCAATTGCGAGCAGTCGCTTCATATCGTAGCCTATCATTCTTGCATATGTGGGCGATTTCCGGCACCAGCGGATCGTCAGGATTTGGATCAGTGAGCAGTGAGCATATAGAAAGCAGAAAAATCCTATAAGGCTTTGGAGTTTTTAAACTTAAACTTTCGGTATTTTTTGGTCCAAACCCAAGTTATTCATTCATTTCATTTTAAAATTGTTCCATATTATAATGCTACTATTGTCGTTGGAGTTCCGGCAGACTGAGTGAGCATATAGCAGAACTATGGACATAAATCATGAAATTTTTTTTTTTTTTAACTATTTTGTTGAGAGTACTTAAAAGAGCCGTGGCGAGCTCAGATTACCTTTGATATGGTGAGAGCAGGGCTCCACTGATCCTTGAGTATGTCCAAACATATATTTCCATTGCTGTTAATATTTGGATGGAACACCTTAGTTCTGAAGGCTACCTGTTCATTATAAGAGATTAAGAAAAGAAAAAAAAAAAGCTTAACTTTAGAAGAGTAAGATTAATATGTTGATGAACCTTAGGAGGTTTAAAGGGATAATCTGGGGGGAAATGAATGGTCACAAGGAAAACACCCCCTGCGTAAGGACTATCATTAGGACCCATAATAGTAGCTTGCCAATGGAACATGTCATCTGAAACAGGACCTAAAAATGAAATATATTTTGATATTAATCCATGCACCAAAATCTTTGGAATTTTAAACCAATTCAAGGCTCTTATAAATCTAATTCTTACCTGCACTGCAGGAAGTTGGTGGGTCTCTTTGCAGATCTTTGAGCTCCTTGATAATTCTTCTGGAGGCCATTCTGGCACCACCTACCTCTCTTTCTGTCTGATCTCTCTCTTAAAACAACCTAACTGCTGCTGAAAGAAGAAGAAAACAAAATTTATATAGAGAAAGAAGATCATATGAAAGAGCTATAGGCCATTAATTTTGGTCCAAAAGTGAGGAATTGTGTCCATAAGCATCAGATTCTGGATAAGATTTGAAAGTGAAAAGGAGATGAAGTGGTCAAGAGGAATCAATCTCAAGTTGTAGAAGCAAAGAAGGGATCAGCTTTGCTGTTCATAAGAACATTTCAATTTTTCTTAGCCTTGGATGGCTACACCACTCAAAGAAGAATATAATGTTCTCTTTAAAAAATAAAAAATTGTGATATGATAACTCTGGTTCTAATTGCGTTAAACCATATCTTAAGGCCTTTCATCAAGCATTTCAATCATGGGGATCTGAAGACGGTGGATGGACGGTTGTCATTTAAAGGCAAGGAATCCACTTAGAAGATGATTGGTCCAGAGCATAAGCAGTTGTACAATATTTAGACTTTCTTTGGGATAGAATTTTTACTGTTTTTCAGTACAAAAAAGTCGTTTTATAAAGCAGTTCGAAAGCTATCCCAGGATTTGTTTTTCACCAATCATGAGCGAGTTTTGGCCAGCCAACAGGGGTTTGCAAAACACTGTGGATTGGTGAAATTTTGGTTTTGAATATGTGAACCAAATTTACTCAAGTGAATATTTATATCTGCATAAAAAGATTTTGGTGTATATAAGAGATTTTTTTTTTTTCCCAAAGAGTTTGTGTGCTTGGTGGACTGGCTAGTGGGCTAAAGAAAAGGTTTCCCACTTGGAGTGGATTGAAGAGAAGTGTATGATTTATCCATTACTCCACCTAGTAGTGGTTGAAGGAGAGGTTAGAACAAGTCTTGCAAACAGAACTCAGGGCATGCACTCATAATAAGAAGAAAGGTTGATGATTGTAATTTAAGATGAACCTTTAGGGTTTCATGCAATCACTAGTTTTGGGTCAACAATATAAGGGAATATAAATAGTAGAGCCCTATGGTCTCACATCAATCATTAAAAATATTTTTATTAGCAAGCTAACATTCATAAATTCCTTAATTTTTGTAGTAGATTAGGCTCTAGATGGCAGTGTTATATGATTTAACATTTTTCAAAATCAACATTAACGAAGGTATAAAAATCACAAATCTTTTCATAGGCCCACTGTAATTATCTTTCTAAAACTATATATCATTACGAAGCAATACAAATTTTTACGATTATCCGTAAGTTTATGAAGGCCTAAAAATCTTTATGGTTACCCGTAAAACAATTTATTTTAGTCTATAACATACAAATTAGTTAATTATCAAAAGAGAATTTATGTTGTTTGCATGAAAAGTCCTATTCATTCCATGAAAACCTTCAACATCCTTTTTGGTAGGAAGGGAAAAGAGAAAGTCAGCCTAAAAATTTTGTTCTATAGCATAAGGAATTAAAAGCCCTTCTGGTTTAATCACTAAACAAACTAAAAGTCCTACACCGAATTTAGAAAGAACAATAAATTCATGACATAGATGAATGATAATAAAAGTCAAATCTATCATGAAATTAAATAAGAGAAAACAAAATCTAAAAAATAAGAACTAATGATGCTCCAAATAGCTTTGTTTCCTCATATAGCTCAGGACTATATATATACACTCAATCTACTGTTATTTTTAACAAGTTGGCTTAATAAAAATCAAAAAACAAAATTTAGGCATTTTTATTATTTCTAAAATATACTTTTTCAAAACAAACTTAGGCTTTATTGAGAATAATTTTATTATTGCTTTATAAAACAGTTTAGATCCAAATTTTGTGACATAAAAATTTGGCGTAATATAAAAAGTAGTATGCTAATCAAATAATTGATCAAAATATAAAAATAATGATTTCCAAAGACAACTACAAGCCATAGCTAAAGAACAATGGTCTTCATAATCATTTTCAACAATCAACATAACTAATCCATTAAGCATATTCTTTTACGCTTTTAAATCAATATTAATCTTAAGCTAATACATTTATATAAATTTTAATTAATTAATCATATAGTTCATTTATATCAAAATATATTCAATAATTTTTAAATTAATTCTCAACAATATTTCATAAAAATATATACTTCCAAAATTTTTTTACAGACTATAAACAAAGACTGCAATATATCCCTACAGTAAGCATTCAAACGGGTATTAAAATCCAGTCCAGTTCACCAATCCTTCACAAAATAACCTGCAAAGCTCACATTCAGGCATATATTCTAAAAATATATAATTTACAGAGCCACCAAACGCTTCCGTCAGAGCTCCGTTATCTTCCCGGCAAACTTCGCCGCCGCAAACGACGCTGCCTCCCCCGGCTCTGACAGCATTTTAACCACCTCCCTCATCGTCGGCCGGGCCTCGCTCGTCTCCTCCACGCACATCATCGCCACTCCATACAACTTTGATATCTTCTCCACCGGCGCCGGCGATATCCGCCTGTCCGTCACCACCATCGCCGCCTCCTTATCATCTCCGGCTTCCGCCACCGTCTTTTTGACCCACCGGACAATGTCAACTCCGTCACCGAAGCCGCCCACCGGCCTTCTGCCGGTTATTAGTTCCAAGAGGACCACTCCGAAGCTGTACACGTCACTCTTCTCGTCCACTCGCAGCGTGTAAGCGTACTCTGCAACCAAAATTTTTTTTTGTCAATTTTCTTGCACCGGTAATAAGACAAAGGACTTCTTTATGGCGATGGGACCGGTCGGCCCGGCCCGCAGCAAATCCGTCCAAAATTAGAATTTGTTAACCGGGCAGAAGTCAACGGGCTTTGATTTTGCCAGAGGAGAACTGACAGGACGGTAAAGCCTGGCTCAGGATGAACTAAATTTTTTTTTATCGTGTCACGGTGTCAGTCATAGTTTTTTTATCCTATATAAAAATAATAAATATAAGTTGCTCGAAAATCTGATTACGCAAATTAATCATAAGATCGCTAAATTTTATCTAAAAAATTAATCGTAATATCATATAAAATATTGTTTTTAATTTCTAAAATCAAAGATATTTTGAATTTATATATTTATTAAATTTAAATTATTAAACTTAAGTTGACATAAATATAAAATATAAATAATATCTAGAAATAAATAATGACTTTTAAAATTGTATTCTCATCCTTTTTCTTCAACTACTTTTTGTTACTATGATTAATTAAGAAAATAAAATAATAACAAAAAAATATATTTTATTTTAAAATGGATAAAAACAAAACCATTTTTAAATTTATAAATACAAGATTTAATAAATTTAATCTTTTTTAATTTATTTTAAGCTTTAAAATTTATTATGCTACTTCATTCCACTAACAAAGGTCCCCAGCGTCCACTCCAAAATAACTTGTCAAGAGTGTTGACCTCAATATTATCAGTTATCTGGTACAGGTTTAATCTGGATGATGGTTGAAAATTTTAGCTTCTCCATACAACTTATTGGAATCATAATTTTATAAATTATAATAAGTTCATTCTCAAAAAAATTAAATCTCCCACAAAAATAAATTTTATCCAAAAGAGGGATAGTTTTATAGAAGAATGGATACCTGGTGCGATGTAACCATAAGATCCGGCAATGGAGGACATGCACTCAGAAGCACTGGAATCACGATGAAACTTGGCAAGGCCAAAATCAGCAACGTGGGCCTCAAAGTTAGAATCAAGAAGTATATTGTTTGATTTCACATCGCGGTGAATAATCAGAGGAGAACAATCATGGTGGAGATAACAGAGACCCTTCGCCGCCTCTCCGGCGATTCGCCACCGAGCATCCCAGCCCAGATGGGATCCCTTCCCGCCATGAAGCATCTCGCCAAGGCTGCCATTAGGCATGTACTCGTAAAGCAAAAGATTGGTGTCGCGGTTCGAAACGAAGCCAAGAAGCCGGACGATATGACGGTGCCGGATTTTGCCGAGGGTGGTGATCTCTGCCGTGAAGCCACGATCGTATTGTTCGCCGACGGCGCCGCCGCCACTGCAGCCGACGAGACGTTTGATTGCCACTTCGGTACCGCCGGCCATTGTGCCCCGATATACGATTCCCGCGCCGCCCTTTCCAATGACGTTGTCGTCTTTCAGGCATTCGACAACGTCCTCCGCCGTGAACTTGAGACGTTGGAATGTAGTCATTCGCCATGCGTCCGGCCGGCGACGGCTGCGCCATGCTGACAAGGCCTTCGTGCCACCTGCTGCCAAGAGAACGACGAAAACGGATAGAAGAATCGTTAGTATGATTTTCTTTGATCGAGAGGTGTTGGTGGAGGAATCAGGGGAGAAGCGAGGAGAGGGAGAACAGGGGAGATGGAGACCGACGCCGCAAAGATCGGGGTTTCCAGCAAACCAGCTGGTATTGAACACGAGAAATTGGCCTTGGGCGGGGATCGGGCCGGAGAGGTCGTTAAACGATAGATCCATTATCGTGAGGCTCTGCATGCGCTGAATGTCTGGTGGGATTGCGCCGGCGAGATTGTTTCGCGAGAGATTGAGCGTGTTGAGGATTTTTAGCTTCGACATTTGCATCGGGATCTCGCCGGTA
Organism: Dendrobium huoshanense; assembly: GCA_016618105.1. Classification (NCBI taxonomy): domain Eukaryota; kingdom Viridiplantae; phylum Streptophyta; class Magnoliopsida; order Asparagales; family Orchidaceae; genus Dendrobium; species Dendrobium huoshanense. The sequence goes on along the minus strand of CM028350.1, from coordinate 45,957,538 downwards.
AGCCTATTGCGGCTGAGATCGAGGGAAACCAGCGACGTGCATTGGGTGAGTTCTTGAGGAATTTCACCTACCAGGTTGTTGCCGCTTAGATTGAGCTTAGAGAGTTGGGAGAGTTTTCCCATTTCTGGCGGGATATGACCGGAAATCCGATTTGATTCGATGGAGAGGGTTTGGAGGCCCGGTAGATTTCCGATGGAAGGAGGGATAGAGCCGGAGATCCAGTTGTTAGAGAGAAGGAGCATCCCGAGTTTGTCCCCATTAATCACAGGCGGGAGTTCACCGGAAAGGTAGTTGTCACTTAGTTCGAGCATGTCGGCGGAGGGGAGGTCGAAGAGACCGGCGGGTATCTTTCCGTCGAAGTAGTTCTTCGCAAGTCGAACGCGAGTTAGGGATTTGCATCTGCCAAGCTTCTCTGGGATCTTGCCGAAGAATCCATTTTCCATTAGAACCAAAATTTGGAGCCTCCCGCCGAAACAGAGATCTGGCGGTATCGTCCCTGTCAGCCGATTTGTAGCAACGTCGAGTTTAAGAAGCCGGCCGTTCCGGCCGAGATTCTCTGGCAGTTCGAATGTGAAGTTATTTTCCCAAAGCTGAAGCACCTCAAGGTTCGGAAACTCTCCGACAAACGATGGGATACGGCCATGGAGGTGGTTTCGAAACAAGTTGAACAGCATCAGTTTCTTCAGCGCTGCGAAGCTTTCTGGAATCTCACCAGTCAGATCATTCACCGAGAGATCAAGAGACTCGAGATTCTCAAGCCCACAGAGCTCCGGGGGAATCGGGCCGGAGAGACGGTTTAGCTGGAGGAACAGCGAGTCGAGTAGCTTGAGCTGGCCAAGCGTGGCCGGAATTGTGCCGGAAATGTTACAATTGCCTATATCGAGGCGAATTAATGACGTAAGCAGTCCAAACTCCGGCGGAATTCCTCCCTCGTAAAGATTGAAATACCCGATATACATCTGCTGGAGCTTGGACAGCTTACTAAGGCTCGACGGAATCCGGCCGGACAGCCCATTCCCGTTTAGACCCAAATACTCCAAATTCTGAATGTCCGAATAAGCATCTGGAATCTCGCCGGTGAAGTAGTTGCCGCCGAGATGCAGATACCGTAGATGAGGTAGACCAGCAACGTCGAGCGGAAGCGGACCTGTGAAATTGTTGTTATACGCGTCGAGCACCTCGAGCGCCATCATCCCGCCGGCGACATCCGGGAATTCACCAGAGAAAACGTTGTTGGAAATGTTAAGCAGTCGGAGCGACTTCAAGCTGGCTATCTCCGGTGGAAGGCCACCATGGATTCCAGCGCCAGAGATCGTGAGATTAACAAGGCGGTCTAGGAAAGAAATCTCCGGCGAGAGCGTGCCATTTAGCGGACAGAAGGTGATATTAAGCGCGACCACACGAGAGTCTCGATCGCACGTGACGCCGGAGAAACTGCATGTATTCCCGTCTGCCTCGTTCCAATCTCGAAGGCCCTTCCCACCAGGCCCTACCATGGCGGCCTTAAGCCGAAGAAGCGCGCCGAGGTCTCGACCCGGCGAGCCCGAAAAGAGAGGAAACCATGAGAGGAGCAGAGAGAAGCAAAGCCAAACACTCATCTTTCTCACTTGTCTTCGTTCGAGGGGAGTGCGCGGGAGAAGAAGCGATGAATAAATCATAATGGAGCGGTGAAGAATCAGAATCAAGTTTGCGTTAATGGTGAGAGAATCAGAAACAGAAAGTAGAGATAGAGACCGAGGGTGAATGGGTGAGTGCGTGCATGCATACTGGTGGAGGAGGGGCTGGTTACGTGACCGCGGGCAGTGTGATGATTTGGGGAAGACGGAGATTAACGGAGGGGCGTTAACTCCGTTTCGTAATGTGAGGGACGTGACGACGCGGTGTGTCAATTGTCAGCAGAAGTCAGAGGGGCAGAGGTGGCGGGAGGAAGTACGGCACGGCGGCAGAGCTGAAGGTCTGAGGGCGAGGTTTTGACGGCGTGAGATGGAGGGGATTGTAGTGGATTAGGTGATAGGCGGCATCATTTAGCTGCGTCCAGTCACTCGGCAGTACCATCTCCAGGAATTAGGGTCCCATCTTTCGTGGAAGAGTTTTGATTATCAATTAGGTATGTGATATGTTTATGATTTTATTTAAAAAAAAAAATGTTTTTTACAGAATAGATCGTAATTGAAGTTGTTTTATTTATACATTAATACATTTATCATTGGCATACTTCCACTTTTATACTATTCAAATACTAATTTTGTAGTATAGCCTTTTATAACTTCCCTTTAAAAGAAAAATATTATGATATAAAATAATATAATATTATTATTATCTATCATGTGGCATTAAAATTTATTGTTATAAAAAATTATTAATAATTATGAGAAATATTATAGATAATATTCTCCTAGGAAGGAATTTTAAGCTTAAAAAGCAATTTATATCTTTTGAAATTCTTATGAGCTAGCTAAAATTGGTGAATTAAGAGACATTTGGGTGCCACAAATTATACGGAGTAGTCGATCGAATATCGAAGTAGATTTGGCTGCTGCTGCTTCTTCTCTTCCACGACGGAGAAAGTCTTCCTCCTGTTTGTTGCTCTATTCTTGCCTTTTGGCTGTGGGGATCCAAGAAAAAAAAAAGGTGAGGTGGTTAAATATTTTGGTCCGTTTAGTCGGTCGCCGGAATTCCGAATTGGTTAGAATTGAATGGGAAAGGAGAATAGATTCTTGCCTGCAGAATGGGAATCGACTTTTGCCTTTTAGTGGGGGATGGATAACCCTTCTTTGTATGAGTGGGTTTAGGGTTTATTGCATTCTATAATGAACTTAGTGGAAGAATAGCGTTAGGGGGTGTTTAGGTTCGTCTTGGTACAAAGTTAGAGATATAGAGAGAGAGAGATTTTCTCTTCTTAATTATTACATGTTGTGAAAGACATGACTATAAAATTAAATATTTATTCTATATCATTATTTTTATTTCATATATGTATATGCAATTATGATGAAATCTAAAAGATAGATTTTTAAGTCATGAAGAAAGTCGGGGATATATTATGTTAGAGATGGAAGGCCTTCCAACACTCTTTATAATGCAATTTTATTCAATATTGATAATTATTTAAAATGTTTAGTAATATAAAGTATAAAACCCACCGAGCTTTAGGGTGGTTGGTGGGCAAGCATGGTTAGAAACCTCTCATTTCAGGTTCGAATCTCCTCTACGGTGGCCTCGCCTCTCTAGTGAGACAAAGCAAATGTGTGCCCGATGCCAATGGGTAGCCTCGTTAGGTTTCGTCGAGAGATTAGTTACACCATCAAGCACTCCCTTTGGAGTGGTGGCGAGTAGATACCCTCTGTTTTCATAAATGAAGTGGAGGTATATCTTAAATTACATCATTTATTGATAAACTAATTTGAACTAGTGAAAAATACAATTAATTTTCATAAAAAAAAAATTAGTTTGATTAGCAAGCCAATTAAAACATTTATTTCAGAGTTTTAAGAGTGGTTAAACCAATTTATTTTTAAAAATATGATAAAGATTGTAGAGCATAAAACATTTTTTTTTAAAATGATATAAATATTTAGTCCACATTATTTCTTAGGATTTAGGGTTATTAAATCAAACAATGCATGACATAAGCATTTTAGTGGGGGAGATTCTTTCTTGTTAGTCCAAGATTAATGTAATTAATTAGGCCTAAGTTTTTAGTGCAACTCGGCCTAATTTGAAGTGACAATTATTCCTTTCTATAGGATTCTCTTCTTTTGCACCATCATTAACAAAATAATTAATTCTCATAAACGCTACAATTAAGTTGCTAATACACTTATATAGAACAATGACAGCTATAATTAAACATTTAAATAGAATTAGTGCTTGAGGAATGTTACACATTTAGCTTACTGAAGATTAAAATTTATCAGTATCAATTGGTGTTTAAATTAATTCCTAGTGCTGCTTGTCAGATTCCCATTTTTTTTTCCTTTTATTTGGCTTGAAAAGTTAGAAGAGATGCAACTCATTTTAATCAATTGGTTAAGAGCTTAGACTTTTCGTTAAAATAACTCGGGATCGATATTTATGTGTTGTATGTGTGAATTTTTAATTAAATTAAATTAAAATTCAAATAAAAAGAAGTTAGAAAAGTTCCCCCATTTAGAATTGAAGATTAATGAGCTAAACAAAATTAATTAGCTACTTAATTTGATATCAAACCTCTTAATTATAACTTTTTAATGAGATGCTAATATAAATATGATAATATATAGGGGTAATAAGGCCAATATTAATAATGCAATTAGGTCTATCTAGAAATGTCAAGTCTTCCTTTTGTGCTCTGCCATTGTCTTTTGCACCACTCTTTATAGTGTAATTGATTAATCAAAGAGAATAGACAGCCACAAAGTATTTAAATATTTTTTATTGTGTGAGAAGGAAAGTGGCTCTTTTAGTCAGAACTCCACTGGCTCCAAGGTGCAACCTCCCGCAACTTCCTCTAAAACCAGAACGACGTCCAAAAAGGTTTCTTCCCCTAAGAAATCCAAATCCAAATCTGCCAAAAAGGCAAAAAACCCACGTTAACCATGTCTTTACCTCCTTTTGCTTCGTGGAATGTGAGAGGATTTAACAATCCCCTCAAAGTTGCTATGTGCAAAGACCTCATTTCTTCTTATAATCTAAAGCTTCTTGGTATTTTAGAAGCTAATGTTCAGCCTTCTATGTCGTCTGATCCTTGGTTTTGTCATTCCCATAAGCTTTTTGATAATGAACTATGCTGTGATAATTTTGCTTTATCTAATCCGGGTAGAATCTGGCTCAAGTGGGATTCCACAGCTGTTTCCTTTTCTCCTTCCTTTTTCTCTTCTCAGATTATTCATGGATTGTTCTCTGCGGGCTCCTCCCCACCGATTTTTTTAACTGTCATTTACGCAGCTAATCAGGCGGATGATAGGAAGGTTCTTTGGGACTCTTTGCTTCAGATTTCTAATAGTATTAATCTTCCCTGGGCTATCATGGGAGATTTTAACTGTTATAGATATGATTATGAGAAGGCTGGAGGGGCCCCTTTACCTAGTGGCCATTTGGGGGAGTTAAACAATTTTATCTTTAATAGTGGACTTCAAGACCTCTCCTCTGTGGGTCTTCTTTATACTTGGTTTAATCAAAGGATCGATTTACCAATTCACATAAAGCTGGATAGAATTTTAGTGAATTCTGAATTTTTGGACTTCTTCCCTAACTCCCATTACAAGGTTGAGGCTCCTTTTAGTTCTGACCATTCTCCGCTTATTTTGTTGGCAACCTATGACAATAGAACCTATTCTAGGTTCATGTTCAAGAATTTTTGGCTCAATAGAGATGATTTTTGGGAAGTTTTGCTTACTGCTTTCAACATCCCTATTAAGGCTAGCCCTATCTCTGCTTTCTACAACTGTTTGAAGTTTCTGAAAAATAAGATCAAGGGGATGGATTGGTCTTCTTCTTCCTTTTTATCTAATGATATCTTGGAAGCTAAGAATCATCAATTGCAATGCCTTAATGCTGTTCAAACTAATCCTCTGGACCTTCATCTTAACTCCAATCTCAAATCTGCTTCTGAGAACCTCAATTTGTTACAATTGGAATGGTCCTCTTGGATTATTCAAAGAGCAAAATCGTATTGGCTTTCTCATGGGGAAGATGACCTTGGCTTTCTATACACTAAAATTAGATCAAGATCCAACAGGAATTTGATTAAAGAAATCTCTTCTAGCCAGGGTCTTATCACGGGGCATCATAATATTGCGGTGGAGCTTGTTGATCATTTCAAAGGTCTTTTTAATATCTCTGATCACTTTAGGAATGACCTGGTGTCTATTCCTGTTGGAAATTTGGTGCCAACATCTGCTTGTAATTCTTTGATTGAGCCTTTTACTAACAAGGATATAAAGGATGTGGTTTTTGCTGGAAAAGCTGATTCGGCCCCTGGTCCGGATGGTTTTTCCTTTAGTTTTTATCAACAAACTTGGCACATTATTGGGTTCAGGCTTTGTGCTGCTGTTAGACATTTCTTTGCAACTGGTAACTTGCCCATTAAGGCAAATGCTACGGCTATTACACTCATTCCTAAAGGCTCTCATGCTGCTAGTATCTCTGATTTCAGGCCCATTTCTCTCTGTAATGTATTTTACAAAATTGTGGCTAAACTTATTGCTAATAGGCTTAAGCCTATTTTACCCCACATTATTCATGATAGCCAGGCGGGTTTCATTGCTAATAGACTGTCTATGGACAACATTATCTTAGCTAACGAGTTGCTTAAAGTTTTTAAAGGACATCAAAAGTTTTTTTGCGCTAAACTGGATATTAAAAAGGCTTTTGATTCTGTTTCTAGGAATTTCCCTTTTCAAAGGTTAAAACTTAAAGGTTTTCCTGATAAATTCATTGCGTGGGTGAAAGGTTGTATTATGGATGTCCATTTTTCAATCTGTCTTAATGGTTCTCTTGAAGGTTTTTTTAGTTCATCTTCGGGGCTGCGCCAAGGTTGCCCATTTTCCCCCTTACTTTTTTGCATTGCTATGGATGGGCTATCTCAATGCCTGCAACAATCTTCTTTTGTCAGACTGAATCAAGGAACCTTCTCTATTAAGCACCTCATGTATGCGGATGACCTATTGGTCTTTGGGTTGGCCTCTGCCGGCAACTTGGTCAGCCTTATGGATATTATGCAAACTTTTTCTGAACAATCTGGGCTTTATATCAACCCTACTAAGAGCTCTATCCTTTTCTCTAAAAGGGTGGGAAATGCTGAGTTCCTGGCATCAATTTTGGGTATCTCCTCCATTGAAAGCTCTCTCACTTACCTGGGATTGCCTATCACCTACAACAGAATTAATTTCACTCACTTCCAACCCTTACTGAGCAGAATTTCTGCTCTACTTGAGGGTTGGAAAGTACGTTTCCTTTCTTTTGCAGGTAGGGTGCAATTTATTAAATTTACTATATCAAATACTATTGCCTACTGGATTAGGGGCGTCATTATACCTAAAGCTTGTCGTAAGGTTATTATCAAATTATGCTCCAAGTTTCTGTTATTTGGAAATATTAAGGATCAGAAAATGCACTTCATCTCTTGGAATGCTGTCACTAAACCTAAGAGTAAGGGTGGTTTAGGGATTACCTCCTTTGATTCTATGTATCACGGAGTTTTCTGCTCCTTTATTTGGCGTATGTATAATACCCAATTTCCTTTGGGTAACTGGTTCAAATGTAGATTTCTTTCTCCTTGGAAATCTCCACCGATTATTGCTACCAAATTCTGGAAACAAGTGTGTATTACTGCTACTCAAACCAAAGCCAACTTTGTTTTTAAGGTTGCTGATGCTTGCAATTATTCTATGCTTTGGGATCCTTGGTTCTGTGGTGTCTGCTTAGGTAATCGTTTCTTTGATGCTAATTTGGTTGGCTGTGAGGTGAAGGATTTCATTTCTAACGGGGCTTGGTCCTTACCTGATTGGTTACCTTCTGATATTAAACTTCAATTTCTTACAATCACTGTTGATGAGACTTATCGTGTGCATTGGCTGGAGTTTCTAAGCCTACTTTTAAGACCTTTACTTCCCATTTTTACGAAAATATGGAGGATGTGAATTGGTTTAAATTCATTTGGCATAAAAAGAGTGCTTTGAGGTATGCTTGTTACTCTTTGATGGCTATTAATGGTAAGCTTAAATGTGCTGATAAGCTTATTTTTAGGGGAATTCCGGCTTCCCCTATATGTGATTTCTGTATTGGGCATAATGAGACTCATTCTCATCTTTTCTTTACCTGTGACTTTACTTTCACGATCATTTGCTCTTTGCTGCCCGCCCTCAAATGCTTCTTTTTTAGACCCAATTTGTTTCAGGTTCTGGACTATATCAATTGCAATGCCTTTTATAATACTGATGAAAAAAACTGCTGTTTTTTGGCTATTTCTGTGGCTGTGTATTACATCTGGAGAGAGAGAAATGTTAGGAGATTCACTAATGCTTGGAACAGTCCTGATTATGTTAAAACAGTCATTACTACTTCCATTCGTGCAAAAATTGGTAAATGGAGAACTTATGATAAGCTGGTGGCAAGGTTTAAGGAGTTTTTGGAGTAACTCCTTTTTTCTGCTGTTTTTATCTGGATTGTTTATTCTACTTGGATATGTTCTCTCTTGTTTTATGGATAATTTGAAAGGAGTATGGGACATTATTATCGGCTGGTATTGCATATTGCTGGAAATTTATGAAGCTGCTGTTTTTCTGGAGCGTTTTAGAGCTTTTTTGGAAGTCCAATATTCTTATTGCTGGGGTGACTGGAAACCTGGATCTGCTCCTGCTTCCGTTCTGTCCCGACTGATTAGCCATTCCTGGACAATGATGAAGTTCCCTAATCCCTTGGATGGTCTTCGGGCAACCAGGGATTCTTGTATCTGCTGCGTCTATAAGTTTATATCTGAGTCCAGGATTTCAAGGCTTGGGAACCTTATTTTTTGGGTCAAGATTGCTTCTGCAGTTTTTGTTTTTGGCAATTTTCCTCTTGGTTACTTGTTTTCTTTTGTTCAGCAGCAAAGCTGATAGTTATTTTTGCTTTTCCTTTTTCTGCATCAATTGCTGATAGGCTTTTTTGATCGGCTGTAACTGGTTGGTTGTGGTTGCAGCTGATTCCCTTCTTGTAATATTTTCTTGTTTTAATGCTATGGGCTTTCGCCCCTAAATTCCAAAAAAAAAAAAAAAAAAAAAAAAGAGGAAAGTGACAATTTGGCTAAAATTAGTTAATTTAATTCCCAATGCCTGTCAGATTCCCAGTTTTTTTTTTCCTTTTATTTCACTGAAAAGTTTGAGGAGCATTCGGCATTTAAAACTAAAGATTAATGAAGTTTAAATTGACTAATCACTGGTTAATTAGACCTCATATTCCTAATTAAAAATATTTGTGTTTCTGAATTCAGAAAAGCTTTGTTTGGTTGCAAATAAAGTTTGTATGGGTGATTCATGTAATATAGAAAAATATATATGTCAAGATATTCTAATACTAAATATATCATAATAAATTTTAAAGACTTTACATTTAGCTAAAATTAATATAATTCAAAATATTATATACAATTTAAATTCAAAAATTTTGAAGCCTATTATAAGGTGTTTTGTATTAATATTATAACACACAATAACACATGGTATAATAGGAGAGTTAGAATTGATAGGGGGTGTCCAAAAAACTCTAATCGATAGACATATATAAGTCCCCCTTTTAGAAGTCATATATCATTTATAATCTTGAGGAGATTTTCAAGCTTCCTGATCATATTATTATTCTCATCTAAGATATCCTCTCAATCATTTGAAGGTATTTATCTCTCAACCTTAGATCCTAAGTAGCTTTATTTTCCTTAGCATGTACTACCAAGCAATATTATATGTCTAATAAAGGTTTCTCCTTCACATGATAGTGAAGTGTAAATCATGTCTGTTAGCCTAGGACTAGGTAGGCATTCTTAATTTGCAAGATCTCCTTTGATTAGGTAAACCATCGTTGCTAATAGGGAACCTCAAGACACAATATGACTAAGTAGATCAAAGGCCCTGATGACTAGAACAATGGCATGAGATCTTGATCGGGATGATGCACATTATAGAAATAAACGTTGGCACTCATCAACTTTGTCGTCCATCTCCATTAATAGTATTAATGCATACAACTGCTTATAAGGTAGGTACATGTTGTTGATACAAATGTTGATGTATGTCAACTTTGTTGCATGCCTTCTTCAATAAAGTCGATACACATTGTCTATAAGATCAATGCATGCCATCAAAACTAACATTGATGTTTGTTGACTTCATTGCATGCCGTCTCCAACAACATTGACACACTTCATCACTACTAAGTCTCAATCAACAACATCTATGAATCTTGACACAATAATAAGATTTATGTTGGACCATGTTCTTCAGTCTCTCTCATAGAAAAAAATATCGAATAGACTACAAATGATCTCTTGAATATAATTTCAATACCTCAATGCTCCTTAAACTTCCATTATATAATTCATCATCCGAAATTCATGTCTACTATATTATATCAATACGTTCCTCAATTACAAGGAAATGCATCATTTCTAACCTACAACATATATCAGTGGAATTATTTAACTGGGTTAGAGCCCGTGATACTTCCCTTTTAAATATTTTCATATATATAAAATATTTGATGTCTATAACAACATTCTTTTATCTATATGCATAGTAGATCTTCATAAAAAGAATTTTTCCTCTACCCCATAATTTTTTTAGAACATAATAAGGGTTTACAGCGATTTTGGAAATGACAATTCAAAACGCTAGCTTGATGTTCCATGCAAGATAGATCAAACCATTTTTTTATGCGAGATTCTCAGCCAATATTGCGGATCGCCTTTCAAGATTTGCAGCGAGCAGACGACCGCATAACAAGTCTCTTCCTTTTTAAATTTTCACCTTTACATCCCGCCAATCGACTCCAACGGCTCTCCATGATCTCTGTTGCCCGAAGCTCGCATAAAAAGCTCAGAACCCAACTCTTACGCGCAATCTCTTCCAAATACACGAGCCATAGATTCCTTCTCAAATCTCTGCACACCTGCGCATCCAAACCAGAGCCGTCCTTCGCCGCCAAAGCCATCCGATCGATCTGTAGAGAGGGTGCTATTTTTCAAGCCAGAAAACTGTTTGACGAAATTACTGAGAAGGATGTTTTCTCTTTTTCAGCCATGATTTATGGCTATGCCAGCAATGGGTTCTTCTCCGAATCGCTTCTCCTGTTTTGTCAGATGCAGATGCAGGAGTTCAACATCTCTCCCAACGCTCACGCCTTTGTTGCAGTTTTACTTGGCTCTGCAGGCCAAAGGAACTTCAAGTTCACCAAATGTATTCATGGAAGAATCATCAAAACTGGTTTGGAATCCAACACGTTTGTGAAAACTTCTTTGCTGAATTCATACTCTAAATGTGGAGTAGCTATTGAAGCTTATAAATTATTTATTGAAATAGAAAGTCCAAAGCTTGTTTCCTGGAATGCTATGATTGCTGGATTTGTCTTCAATTGTGAATTTGAACAAGTTTTCTGGTTATTTGAACTGCTTCTAAAAGCCGGCATCATGCCTAATTGCATCACCATGATGAGTGTTACTCAAGGCATCATTGGTCATGGCTCATGGAGACTATGTGAAAGCATTCATGGCTATATTGTTAAGGCTGGGTTTGAGTCTAATGTCTCCTTGATGAATTCAGTCCTTGATATGTACTCGAGTTTTCAGAGTTTAGATTCTACTAGATGTTTCTTCATGAAGATGACTACCAAGGATGTTATTACTTGGACAAACATGATGAGTTTTATGATAGAGCTTTCATGTCCTGCAGAAGCTTTTCAACTATTTTCTCAGATGAGAAGTACTGGAATCAAAGCTGATGTGGTTTCCATGGTCAATGTTATCACTGCTTGTACACTGTTGGGAGATCTAACAAAAGGTAAGACCATCCATGGCCAAATTATGGCCTATGGATTTGGTTCAGAGCTTCCTGTAATGAATTCTCTGATAACATTGTATTCCAGATGCGGAGATATATGGTCAGCTAAGATCTTGTTTGATGATATAGTTAATAAGAGTTTAGTATCATGGACCGCAATGATGTTTGGGTATTTGTGCAATAGGCAGCCTAGAGAAGGGCTTCATTTGTTGATTAGAATGAGAAGAAAAGAAGCTTTTCATCTTGATTCAGTAACATTGATTTGTTCTTTAGCATCTAGTAGTGAGATGGTTAGTCTTGAGTTTTGTAAGGAACTACATGTTTATAGCTTGAAATCAGGTTTAATACTATATGTTAATGTGCAGAATAGCTTGATAATTGCATATGGGAGGTGCGGTTATGCTGATATTGGTATTAGAGTATTTAAAGAGATGATTCATAGGGATATTGTATCATGGAATGCAATGATATATTCATATGGGATTAATGGAGAAGGACAAGAAGCAGTTGCTCTATTTCAGGAGATGGAGAGCTGCGGCGAACCGCCGGACAGTATCACATTTATAAATGTTTTGAATGCTTGTAGCCACTCTGGGATGGTGGATGAGGGACTGCTGGTTTTTGAAAAGATGCTGAAGGAGAAGAGAATCAGACCAAGAGAAGAGCATTGTGGGTGCATTGTGAACATGCTTGCTCGCGCCAATCGATTGGAGGATGCAAAGAAATTGGCAGATTTGATGCCAGAAGAGGTTAATTCAAGTGTTTGGAAGGCTTTGCTTGGCGGGTGTCGAATTAATACGGATTACAGGTTTGCAGAAGTTGCTGCAGAAAGGGTGTTTGAGATCGCTTCAGATGATGCCAGCCATTTTGTTCTGCTTTCAAATGTTTATGCCTCAGAGGGGAGGTTTGATCATGTTGAAAGTTTGAGAAATGAAATTCGAAAGAAGGGTTTGGTTAAGAATATTGGATTTAGCATGGTTGATAATGTGCCTCATGGAAATGTTGAAGATGGAACTGCTTGATCTGTTGTAACCAAGGAAGGCTTCTGCCATTTGGTTCAATGTTAAGGAGTTGAGAGAATGGAGACAACGAAGGGGCCTTTGTCCAGCAAAAGAATTAAAATTATTTTTGGAAAATTGTTGAAATATTGGATCAATTCAAGTTGTCCATAACTTGGAACTCATCAAGCATGAAGTCGCTTAAACTCTCCCTCATCTAGAGTCTAAACTCACCAAGTTGCCCAGGGGGCAAATTCTACTAAGCTTTTAGTACTTGGATATTGAACTAACCGAAGGGATTAAAGAATTCGCCTACTCACTTACATAATTCTATTGAAGATCTTGGTTATCCGTTCACGGTGCTCACATGTTAATTAAGAGTCAAAACCATAACTCACTCAAGGCTCTCGCCAAATAAATTTGTCAAAAGTATCCGTCCACTATTTGGAACTTGCTTGAAGTTCTCATCTAGTGAACAACTAGTTAAGTTCACTCGCATGAATATCAGCTATACCGAGCCTATTTATGCACCTTTCTTATTTATTTTTTAATATAGCTCTTCCCATGCCACTGAACTAGCTCCATCAATTGTAAGTAGAGGTTGATTAATTAGGTTTAGGCATAATTGAATCATGTGCTTTTGAGGGGGCCAAAACCCTATCCCTTATGATTTTCCCAAAATTTCTATCCAAATAATCAACTACAAGTTTGATTTGACATGCTATTTCTCTATTGAAGAGGTCAACCACATCTCCTATAAATCCAAATCACTTAAAAAGAATCTCTAAATATATCCTCTCTTCTATCCCTTTCTTTGGACTCAATCAAAATCTACAATAGTCTTAGTGTGACTTCCCAAACAACATTGAATCCAACGCAAGAAGCTTTTTAAAAGAAGCAATGGAAGCTCTATATTGTCGAGCTTTTGAGATGATCTTTCATAGGGCTGCAAGCGAACCAAACGTTCGACGGACTACTCGTTGTTCGGTTCGATTAAAGCTCGTTCGTGATCGTTTAATTAACTAACAAACAAACTTGAACAATATTTTAAATACTCGATTCTTAAATAAACAAGCTTGAACACTAATGCGTTCATCTCGTTTATGTTCGCGAACAACATCAGTTGATGTTCATGAACAAGCTCGATAAAAAGCTCGATTCGAGTTCGATTAAATATAAAAACTTTAATTATACCATAATATAATATAATTATTTTTTATTAATACATTTTAAAGTAATAAAATATTATAACATATGTTCATATAAATTAATCATATTTTCATTTTAAATATACAACTGCTTTTATTTTAGAAATTTCATTTCATGAACAAGAAATATTTCATATTTGTCCATATTTGTTAGATTGTTTGTTTAGAGTGTTCATGAACAAATTTAATGTTTGCTTGTTCAATAGATTGTTTGCGAGATATGTTCACGAACATAGCTCGTTTAAAGCTCGATAAGCATTAAACAAACGAACATGAACCAAACATGAACCAAACATGAACACCCTTAAATTAAACGAACCAAACATGAACACAAATAATAAAGCTCGAATCAAACACGAACCAAACATGAACAAGCTAATGTTAAACAAACACAAACATGAACACTCACATGCTCGGCTCGGCTCGGTTCGTTTGCAGCCCTTTATTCTTTCATACCCAGTAAGGTTATTGCTATGACACTTGCTTGCTAATGTAAATTGCACTCTCAATTATTGGCTCACATGGGATTGCTGGACACAAGAAGCAGGGCATGGACCAGTGTTTGCGCATAGTTTGCATGCACTCTATGTTCTGCAAGAATAAGTTCTTGTTAAACTCTATTAATTTGTGGAAAATAATAGGTTTGAAGTTTTCACTTGTTATGTGTGTTTTCTTACACCAAATTGCCAAACATTGTTACTGGATTACATTAATTTGCATAATATATATATATCCAAAATAGTTCCACAACTAACTTTAGAAGTAATTACAGCCAACCCAAAATATACCCTAAGAAAAAAATACCAATGCAAGGATAAGCAAGAGAATTGAAGGAAAATTACAAGCTAAAGGTTTAGTCATTTAAAGAATGACAAAAAGAACACAAGCCTATGTGTTAATCAAGTTGCTAATAATTCTAAGAACCAAAAGCTCCATTCATCTAAATTCCAAGCCATTCATGATTTTAAACTAACTTCTCACGATTGGGTATTACGGTTAAAGATCTTATGGTGGCAAGAGCTTCCTCAGCCACTATCTCTCATTCATTTACAGAATGACCATGGGAAATTATATTGGGGCTTTCTATGTAACCTTGTTGGAAAATTATAAAATCATAATTTTAATATTAACAAACCTAAGCTAGCTCTCCTCTTCCCATCGTTCCCTGGCTATCTCACCAGAGTCAACAATAATCACCTTCTTCCTTGGTTTACCATTGTAGGTACCTGCTCCACCTTCTATGGCATAGACTGTGTCCATTCCCTGTAATACCTTCCCAAATGCCACATGCTCCCCATCCAACCTACAGAGACAATAAAGAAACGCTAGTGCATCTGATTTCTGAAAGTTCTAGGATAAGAAAGATTATTAGGTGCAGATTCCATACATTGCTCTAAAAGTGAATAATTTGTGTACTCACAACACTACTGAGTACAATTTTTATTCCATTCTTTTGGCGTATGCAACGTGTTAACTGAGTACTCGGTGTATAGTCACAGCAAGTTCATAGCTGTCTACTCCAATACTCCACACCTAGGCTTCGTTTGGGACGACTTTTTTACTGTTTTTTGAAGCAGTAAAAAAGCCATCCCAAACAAAGCCCTAAAACTACAATATGTAATCTGCACTTAATAACTTCTAGTATGATAGGTGGCACATACCAGCTAGCCTTCACTGATGTTATGAAAAACTGTGATCCATTGGTATCAGGCCCAGAATTTACCATGGATACAACACCTGGAGGAAAGAGGCTAATTTTAACAAGCAAGTAACCCAAGACTTCATGATGAGTAGTAGCAGTTGCAAAGAGACGAAGTAGACAGTTTAAACAAATTAAAATTAGAATAAAAAATGCATCAGGTAATTGAATTTCAGATTTTTTTTTTCTCTCTTATTTTTCCTTTTAGTTTGATTTGAGTACCTTATTCTACAAAATTGTAGGAACTGTAAACCAAAGTCAATCTAATCAAAATAGTATTTGATGGAACAAACTTAAACAATAATAGCAATATACTTCATTTTCGCTATATGTAAAATTAAATTTAATATTCCTTCACATGTTTCCTTCTATTAAAGAATTTTTTATAGAAATGTAGCAAGCAGTCCAGATGGCACCTGAAATGAACCACAGCTTATTTGCACCGAAACTAAAAGATTGACCAATGTGTACTAAAACAGCACTGCAAATTATCAAAGAAAAAAAAAAACTTGAAATAGTAAGACAGGAAAATGCAATGAGAAATCTTAGTGAAGGCTTCTAGGGCATGTACCCCTCTTTCTCCGATCATCCACTTCCCTTGTCCGAAATGCCTCCAATAGTGATTGGCAAGGGCGGATCCTAGTTCACCTCAGGGTGGGCAAATGCCCACCCTAAATTTTTTTTTTTAATGCATTAGAGAGATACTTTTGTAAATTTGACCCCCCTCAAAAATAAATTTTACCCTACTTTAAGTAATTTTGTGACTCTCTGCCCATCTCGACTCCCGAAGTTTGAAAGACGAACGATTCGCAAATCGCGTTTGCCTACTCCAGCCTTTGTCTTCGTCCTTCTTTACCTTCGGCTTCGCACTTCGCAGGCAGCCATAACCTTCTTCTTCGTCCGCGTCTTAGCCCTCATCTTCTTCTTGGCACTCTTCTCGGTGGTTTGAAGAGGTTGCCATTCTTTGCAGCCTTCGGTTTGATTAAAGCCTTCAATCTTTGCTTCAATTTGAAGTAACCTTTATCTAATTCAACTATTTTTTTAGATGTTCTGTTTTAAACGCTCTTGAGAATTTTTTTTTTTTATAAGTTTTTAATTGTTTCAAAGAAATGTAAGAAAGCAAAGTTCTGTAATATGCAGATTTTTTGTTTCAAAAACTTTTAGCGATGAAGAATGAAATCGAAACTGAATCTAAAAATAAAAACTTTGCTTTAATCTGATGATTACCAGTTTAAAAAACTTTCAAAAATCAAAACTGAAATTTTTTTCCTGTAGCAAAGATTATTTTTTAAGTTTTAAAGAAATGCAAGATTCAAAGTTCTGTAGCAAAGTTCTTAAAGTGGAAAGAATAAAAAAAACTTAGCAAAGCCCTTTCAAAAACTTTCAAACTGAAATTTTTTTCATACGCTTTCAGTATATGAATTTTATGAGTCTAGGTTTAGCATAACTTACATGTTTATACTCCAATTTTTATTACTAAAATTAATATTATATTAGAAGATAAATGAGAAAAAATTCATCTTATAAATTTGATAGCATTATATTGATTAAATTAAAAATAATAATTTTATTATTAATATTATTTTTATTTTAATTAAGTAAAATTTTGCCCACCCTGAAAAATGAAGTTGGATCCGCCCCTGGTGATTCGTCACCCTACCACCTCCACCACAAAATTCCCTCATTGTTATCCCCCCATCCATAAACCCTAATTCGCACCTTATCTGAGCCCTAAGAGGTGGCTCTTGAAAAAAAAAAAAAGAGGTGGCTCTTGAAAAAAAAAAAAAATAGGTGGCTCTTGAAAAAAAAAAAAGAGGTGGCTCTTGATAAAAAAATGTGGGCTCCGAAAATTCGGCCCCGGCCTCCATCCGCTTTTCTTTTTATACAGCGAGGGAGTTTTAACAGAATAAGTTCCGGGGTAAATTTTGGAAGGCAAATGGGTATGTAGATAAGATACTACCCAGAGATTTCGCCCTTATTTTTGCGAGGACTTTATGATATGAGTTCTGGTTTTCTATAGGCGCAAGCCCCAATAATTAATTACCCCTCCCGATCACGAGAGAGAACTTTCGAAGGCTAGTCGTCAATCAGATACGTAGAGATACGTGTTATATGGCATATAGTAGCAGCAATGGACATTTGAAATGATTGGAGAATTTGATATTTAAAATAGAAATTGCACCATCTCGCACTTAAAACAGATGGTGGGGGAATGGATGATAGACCCGATCAAGATCTCATGGTTCCATCGTCCCGGGCCATCGTCGTCCCTGGTCTACTTAGTCAGAGGAGGTAGTCGACCCAACCGGACAGAAGGATCCTTGTTGGCAGTCATGGGTTACTTCGTCCAAGGGGACCCTGTAGACCTAGGTTGGATGTTTATCTAAGGGGACAAATTGAAAACCACCTTAGCTAACAGAGGGCTTTGTGCCCTGTCAATCATATCCTATTGATTCATATCTCAAGGATTTGATGCCAATAAGGAACGTAACGATGCTGGCCATAACCGATATTTCGTGGTGCCCATTTGGCGGCAAAACCACTCGGTTCAGAGGGCCCCGGGTCATAACCGTTTATCCTGCGATGCCATTTGGCGGCAAAACCGCCAATTAGAGGACATGTCCCATGTCCTTAATAGCAGGAGACTGTTTGAGAATGGATCCTAGTGATATTTTCGACTAGGCATTTGGCTCTTTGTAAGCTGAAGTAAATTTAAATTTGTCCACCCCGGCAGACTTTTGTGGAGGGTGGATGGATTTTGCTTTAAGCGATTGATAGTTTATTTCAATTTTTAAATATTTTTGGGATTTTAGGATTTTCTGGAGTTTTTTGAATTTTGTAGAGTTTTGGATTGTGGGCATTTGGGTGGAGCCAATGTTTAAAATTGCGTATTCGGGTATTGAGGCGTTTTTCATTCGTGAGGCTAGGCGTAAGCCACAAAATCAAAAGATTGCGTAAACATAAAATGATAAATTTTTTATATACCAATGAGTGAATAATATAAAACATAAAAAAGCATAAGATATGAAGTGAAATCAAAATATCCCAATACTAAGACAACATGAAATATAGTTCAACTCAAAATTCTATCTTTCCAAAATCCAAGTATTCTTTTCATTAACATATAATTCAAATCTCAAAAAAAAAAAAAAAAGCAATGACATATCACATAAGAACTCAGAAGTCACAAGCACTGACATCATGATGGAACTTGGTTTGTAAATTTCGGAATCTAGGGAAAACAGCCCAAAAACAGTGGAAAAATTGGGAATTTCTTGGATGAAAACAATCACAAACACTTCATTTACTTAAATATCAAAAGACTTACAAGTTTCCACGGATATAATGCTCTCAATTCGAGAAGAGAAGCTTTCTCTCAAGCCCTAGACTAGAAAGACAAAAATCAGCCACCAAGATAAGATCCCCTCCAAAACAAACTCTAACTCCCTTTTAACCCTCACATAATCCCCCCATAATACCCTAATTACCCCTAGGGCAAACAAATTACCCCCCCTCTTCCATTTGGTGGGCCCCTTGGGCCCACCCGCCTCCTCCCTCTCCTTCGACCGAGCGCCCAGGCGGGCGGGTTCTTCGCCTGCAGTAAACGAGAACCGGCCCATTTTGGGCCGGTACTGATGTGGGATGGACCGACCGGTCCGGTCCATCATCACTCCCCGCCCAAAGATTAACCTTGTCCTCAAGGTTGAAAGCGGGAAACTGGGCTTGTATGCTTTCATAGGCCTCCCAAGTAGCGTCATGTGTCGGTAGATCTTTCCACTCAATCAAAACTTCTTTCCCTCCTTCCTCAGTGTGTCGAACCCCTTTCAATGAAGAAGGCTCTAATAGGCTTATACCCTCTTCAGACAATGTTGGCGGTAAAGTATCGACTGGTACAGAATCTCCCTTGAACTTCTTTAACTATGACACATGAAAGATTGGATGAATCGTAGTAGTGGGTGGTAACTTCAGGCGATATGCTACATTCCCAATATTCTGCTCTACCTCATAGGGGCCATAATACCTTGGGGCCAACTTAACACTTAGCCTCCTTGCTAAAGTATTCTGCCTGTAAGGCCTCAACTTCAAGTATACAAATTCCCCAGTCTCAAAATGAACATCCTTCCTATGATGATCTGCTGCCTACTTCATGATGTTCTTGGCTCGTAACAAGTGTTTCTTCAGCTCCCCCATGATCTGCTGCCTACCCCAGTTTCATCTTTTTACCGTATTGTTTATCTTATTGAGTATCAAATTTTGGACACATGACATCGCATAAAACATGCCACATTTGCATCGCATCCCCTGAAATTGCACGCTTAATTGAATTGAACAATAATAATTATAAACTTCATGTTGAATCAAAACGACGAATTAAAACTTGAGTTTGGTGACTCAGTGATGGTGTGGATTCATCCGAAACGATTCCTATAGGGAACCGTTAAGGAGTTACATGCTCAAAGTGCAAAACCTTTCAAAATAATCAAGAAAATCAATGACAATGCTTATGTGGTAGGTCTATCTGTTGATTTCAACGTTAATCCCTCCTTTAACATAACAGATTTAGTAGCCTATGAGGGTCCAGAGTTTAAACCCCAAATCCACTTGAATTTAAGCCTTTTGTGACCCCATCTTGTGAGAACCCCAAAGCCTACCTCCACTCCCAAAAATATTCGCAAAATACCTATAGCAGAGAAGATTGACAATATTCTAAGTGATGACATTATTTCCACAAAAGAGGGTGAACGAAGAAGCTATTTGATAAGGTGAAGAGGTAAACCAGAGTCAGATGATACGATCTCAGAGCGCGATGAGTTACATCAGATCAACCCAAATGCACGAGAAGTTCTCGAGACACCCACTCGACGGAGTCGAGTTTTCTCCCACCCGGGGAGAATGATGAGGACATCAAAAGATCGACGGCTATGATGTGGAGTTTATTATTTTCTTTTGTGTCTTATGTACTAGTTTATTTTGTTTTCATGTTTTTCCATTTTACCCCTAGGGGTGGTCATTTGATATTGTAGCCCCGAGGGCATTTATGTCTTTTAGTTTTTGTTTCATTTTGGCCTATTTATAGGAGGCCTCATGCATTGTACTAGACATTGATGAATGAAATGAAAATTGCTCCCTTTTGTTCTCTTTGTGAGTGCATAACAAGATCTCTTAGTGAGTTCTTCCTTTGAGATCTCTTGGTGAGTTCTCTAGTTTATTTTATGTTTATTCGTTCACCATCTCTCTCTCATTAGAAGCTCCACAAAATCCCCTTCCCCCAAACCCTAGCCGCCGGCTCCCCCACCTTGGATCTTGCCGCCGGCCACCACCACCATCCCGGCCACCTCCCGCCGCCCCTCCCCTTCCGGCCAACTCCCCTCCCTCATCCCATGTTGAATTTGAAATTTAGAATTCAAAATTTGAATTCTTTCCAAATTTGGAATTCTGAATTAGGTAAGTTTGCATGATTGATTCAATTTCAATTTATTTTAATTTGGAGTTTTCAAAATACTTGTCCACATCATCCACCTAAGTTTGGAAACTCTTCCCCCTCTGTCCCCAAATTTCTCATGAAGCATTGACTACTTTTCTAAAATAACTCCTTGATTTTAGGCTATCATATTAATTGAATTTCAATTTGAATTTGAAATTCAAATTAATCTTAATTGATAGACCTCCTAATTGGAAACTTTCCTTTTCTTACAAAATCTGAGATTTAATTCAGATTTTAATAAATCTTTGATTAGTGTTGTGGTCCCCACTCACTAATGACAATTAATCTCTTTCCTCTCTATATGTGGCTGGCCCTTCATGAGACTTTTCTCTCCTATTGCATTAATTGCTCCCCATTTAATTCTCCCTAAATTTCCTCTCATCCACTTTAATTCTCACAATTAGAATTTGAATTCAAATTCAAATTCATCCCTCCAATTTCACTTAATCTGAATTTAATTATATTGGCCACCTAAGCAAGTACTCGATCCCAAATATTTTCTCCCACAGCTGCCCACGGGATTCCCCACTAAAATCCCTTAGTTCCTGTGCAACCCGGAGAGGAAAGTCACCGATTTCCCCTCCTTCCACTTGCTGTCCAGAAATCTGGAATGGTTCGAAGTGCTGCCCTGAGATTTAGGACCTAGAAAGCTGCTGTCCAGGGCCTTCCGATTGCTGTCCAAGGAGTCCAAGTCAGGTTCACTTGCTGTCTACCACTCAGGAGCTGCCAAACTGCTGTCCAAAGTTGTTGTCCACATAGTTCAGCAGGCTCCCCTGCACCACGCCTTCAACAGGAAGGCCCCCAACTGCTGCCAAGAACTCCTTAGTCATTCTAAATTGCTGTCCTAACTTTGGAGACAAATGATGCTGCTGATCTGAGGCTTCCAACTACTACCTAGTGCTTGATAATAGTGAACTCTTTCCCTTAGTCTCTTATCTTCATAGTTATCCTACTATGTGATTTAATTGATTCATAAGAAGCTTGTTAATTACTCTCCGCTAAAGCCTAGAAGTTGGAAGAGTTGAGTGAGGGATCATCTTGTAGTGACTAGTCTTATTGTTAGTGGAGGGATTCATTGTTGAAACCTACCTCGCATGCATTGTTAAGAGTAATTGATTACTTTTGTGGTTTTAACTTTTATGTATGTGACTTAGCCTAAACTTATGACACCACGCTCGTGTTTTATCTCGTCGTTTTATTGCTTAAAAGCTTTTAAATAATATTGTTCTCTAGATCAAGCGTGCAAGTTCCTAATTCACCATCCATTCACATATGTTTCACATCACTCTCTCTCTCTCTCTCTCTCTCTCTCTCTCTCTCTCTCTCTCTCTCTCTCTCTCTCTCTCTCTCTCTCTCTCTCTCTACTTGTGGCTGGACCAGAAGAAACAAGAGGCAGAGAGGTCGGCTGGAGCTTAGATCGGAAATGCAGTGACTTCCGATCCTACGGGTAGGAAAGTCCTGGGGATGAGAGGATCGAAAGTGGAGATTGATCGGAGAAGGAGAGTCGCGGGATGCAGAGGCCTTGCGGGTTTGTGGTCGGAGACGAGGGAGATGTGATCGCCTAGGAGAGTCACGGGAGAAGAGCTCGTGGATTTCGAGAGGAAGGAGTTTGCGATCATGTAGAGTCAGAGAGAGCAGTAGCCGAAGGTCTCATTTGCTTCGGTATTTAACGACGCTTACGGGAGCGGGATCGAGGCGCTGTAGGATCGCAAAATTCCTGGGAAGCGATCGCGAACGGCACCGAATCAGCGTAACCTCGGCAGGATTCGTGGACCCGATGGTCTTGAGGTATGTATGCAAGATTTACGGTGTCTTCCTTTTTTTTGTTCTTTGCACAGAGGTTAACAAAAAATAAATAAAAAAAGAGGTGGCTCTTGATAAAAGAAATTCTCCTCATCAAACTTCTCTCATCCAATCTCCTTTCCCTTAGATTTGGCCAAGGGAATCTCGATCAAATCTTGATTAGGGTTAATAATCGAAATCATTGTTGAAGTTTTGATTGCATCCCAATGAGCTCCCTCATCTTTTCCTCCATCCCTCCCAATCAGCTCTCCATAATAGTAAACCTTCCTTCCACGATTGAAAACCTTCCTTCCATGGTTGAGAACTTTTCCTCCATCTTGGATTAGATTTGCTCCACTTTGCCTTCCAACGCATCCACCTTCTTTCCTGTCATCTCTCTAAAACTTTGGTCTGATGCCAATTTGATATGTCTTGGAAGTAAAAATAACGAAAGAAACAAGTAGAAAGTGCAGGAATATGAAGATAAAGGCTTTTTTTATTATCTCTTCAATAAGAAAGAAAGATACAAGTGATCTACTATTCAAGAGGTAGATCAGCTCTCCCACAAATCCTAGACGCCACTAGGAACAACTCCTAAGAAAATTACAGCAAACATAAATCACATAATGAAAATAAAATAACATAATTATCCTTAAACAAACCATTATATTTTTCTCCCAAATCTGAATTCAAATTAGCCTTTTCTCTTAAAAAAACCTTTCTAATTTCCTCCCAAATCTCAATTCAAATCAGACATCTTCCCCAAATAAAACATTCCTAATTCCCTCCCGAATTTGAATTCAAATCAGCATTTTTCCTTAAATGAACCTTTCCTAATTTCCTCACCAATCTAAATGCAAATCAGTCATCTTTTCCTAAATAAACTTTATTAATTATATCTCTCCTAATTTCTCCTCCTTACGTAGCGAATATTAACTCCCCTGGGCCCGTATCAGAGGCCTTTTATGTTATTAAGTGGTAGATTTGGTTCTTGTATAAATCTCCTTATGTTGGAAAAAATATCCATAACAAATTTATTCTCTATATTTTCCGTCAACAAGCATCCATATAAGAGAAGTACATTATTCGGAAGGAAATGTGCCACAGTTTACAAAGGAATGGATTTGGTTTGTGTTGAGCCCTTTAAAGAAATAAAATACTGAAGCGGATTGATATTGTGCAAGTTTTGATATATATCATTGATAAAAAGATAATAAATTTTATTATGAAAATAAAGTAAAAAAAAAAATCCGATCTTTATGTCATGAAATGCCAATAAGTCCAGCGGATTGACATCATAGAAATTATGAGTGCATGAAGAAGCTTTTTAAACTTAACAATATGAAAGGAATATGGAGCTAAATATTGGTAAGAATACATAGTAATGAAGCCTGAAGAAATAATGATTATTCACCTATAAAAGTGAAAAATGCATCTAAAAACAAGAACGTTAATCTTTTTTTTATTTAATTTACTTTGTATGAATTGCAACTTTAAGAGAGGATATTTTAGTTAAGGCTAGTGCAGCTGAAGACAGAAAAAAAAAAAATCATACAGATCCAAACCTGCATGAGAGTGCTTTATGATGAAATTCTCATCAGGAAAAGTGCCACCATATATGGATTCACTGCCTCTACCATCACCGTAAGTGATATCGCCACCTTGAATCACAAAACCAGAAACTATGCGATGAAAAGGTGTTCCCTTGTAATGAAGAGCCTTTCCATGGCCCCCCCTGCCCTTCTCACCTGAAGAAGGGAATGGAATTTCATGCATCTCTATTAAGTAAAGATATTCTAAAAGCCTCTTGGAATAATAACCTAATTGCGCTCCAAGGAAGAGTAAGTATTCATAAAAAACTAAATATCAGAAGAAAAAGGGGGAAATATGAAAGCTTATTCATCCCGATACCTGTGCAAAGTGATCTGAAGTTTTCTACAAACCAAAAAAAGATAAGCATTAGTAAACAAACTAAAAGAATAAATAGTGAAAGGACTTATTTTCACATTAAGCACGTGTAAAAATGAAGAAAAAAATACATGATATCACACCAAATAAGAGTTAGAGTGGATGTGCTAGAAGTAAGAATTATTAAGGTGCATTTCATACTTCAAAAATGTCTTGAGTATAGTTAAAATAGAAAAGTCAGCAATCATAAAGAAAATTAACAAAATACAAATACTAAAAGTTAGCACTCGAGAAAAAGCAGTATGCAATGGAAAAGTATAGAAAAAGTCTGACTTCAGGCAATTTAAATTGTGTGAATTTAATGCCAAAGGAAATTTATGATAGAAACGGAATAAGGACCTGCAAGGAAAAAACTATCAAAAGAGTGGAGATTAAACTTCCCAACTCCTGGTTATTAACTGGAATGTTGCGGCTTCTCATTAATTGAAAAACAAAGTTATAGAATAAAAAAGAAATCGAAGGACAGCAACACTACAAAAAAGAAAAATCAAGCAATAGCTCTAAAAATATTTTTAGGAAGATTTAAGGCCCTCCTATTCTCTTAAAACAAGATGTGCCTAGTGTCCATGACTAGGATCCATCCAAGAACATGCTTGAGATAATGTAATGAACCAGACTGATCTATCATCCTTAGCAGTATTTGTAAAACATATTTTGTTGCATTCACTCTCAATACTCCAAAAGAACCGAGAGTAGGAAGATATCCTAAATTTCTTCATCAATATCTTTAATAAAGTTCTCACTACAAAGATGGAAAAAAGAATCGAGAGATAAGGTAGTACAGAAACCTCTAAGAGAGAAGTATCCAACAAATGTCATATAAGAAGCTACAATCGAAAGCATATGTGAATCATCTCCGGAAGAGAATTGCATATGAAAAAAGTAGAAGATATCTTAAGGCTCAAATGTGAAAATGAATTTTAAGGGATCTTTCCCAAAAAATAATCCATCCAAAGAAAACTACTTTCAAGCAGACTAAGGCCTTAGAGATCCAATAAAAAGATGTAAGAATAGATTCATGCATTAGGAAAGAATTAAAAAAAAATTAACTGAATAACGAACATTAGAGGGAAAACATCCATATTGGAAAGTCAACATTTGAATTCAAATGAAAAGGAGCAATCCAAAGATTTTTAGTTTCAGAAAGAACAACATCAAAAAGCAGATATGTGGAAAATTCATAAATAGTTATGAAATTAGTTGAACAAAAAGTATTTATTACTCAATATAGTCCTACTTTTATCTACATTGATATTTCAGGCCAGGTAAATAAACAAGGCTATTAATATTATTTCTATTTTCATGGTTCAATGATTACGCATAGCAATTACTCCTATCATAAAACGAAGTACCTAGCATGCCAACATAGTTAGACACCCTTTAAGAAATGCATAAACAGAAACGATGTCATTTCAACACCCCCTATGATGCAACATAATTATTAAAAAAAATGTCCTAAATTTTGATGTCTTGGCTATGTTTTCTTATTTATAATGGCATGGGTTCCTTCTTTAGAGTCGGATCGTATTTTAGGAAAATAATTGAGTTATGAGTCTATAAAAGAAGTGTTAGTCTAGAATTAGTTATCATGTTTTGATAAATTATAATATTTTGGTTTATTGCCTCTCAATTATGGCTCCTTACATCTCTCCCACATCTCTTCTATATTGCTTCACTATTTTCTCTTCACCTCCCCAATCTCTCTTTATCTATATCTCTATCCCCCTCCTCTTTTCCTTCATTAATTTATCAGAGAGAAACCTAGAGCCTACTACTACAACGCTGCAAACTGCAATCACTTATAATTCCACAATTACTCCAAACTCTGCCTCCCATCCCATTTGCCGCATGCAATCACACGACCCTCTTCTATTTTGGATCACATATCTTGTTTGCTTGCCATCAAGTCATACCCAACCCCTTGCTAAATAAAGTAGCCATCCTGCATCTCCCTTGGCACTCATCCACTTGCTACTTACAGCTCTTACACACCCAAACCTTGTTGTCTGAAATCACATATGCCCTAGCCATTAAGCCACATCGTAACTACAATTACATATTTTCCATAGCATCATCATGAATCATCTCCCGCATCTAGATCAACGGCTTCATACTTTGCATCTTTGACGCATGTAACCTAAAATCACACATCGCTAACCCACCCATTGGACAATTGCTCATCCACACATCCCCGTTTACTCCATCAAACCAGCTCATTATTCCCCATTGCTAACTCCATAATATCCTCCTTCATCCCAATTAAGTTTCATCTATTACGTGTATTATTCATCACATCCTTAAATGTTTGTTTGCATACAAACTTTGCTAATTTATTAACCCATCATTTTGTATGGTCGCATGCAAATTGCAATCAACAAACCTACAAATAACCAACGCAATCATAGACCACATTGAAAAATATGAAAAAAAAAAAAAAAAAAAAAAAGTCAAATTCACTCCACGCGCACTTAAATTAGGTCTAAGTCAATTTAGCATTGTGCGTGTAGACCTTAAAGCTTCCAATATGTCCTTTTAAAGTTGTAGTAATGTTCTCAAGAATCAACAAGTCTTCTAATGATATTGTGGATGGTGGTGATAGTAATCCCCGCCGTCTATTTTTCTGTGAGATAGTTTTTCTAATTTTACATTTCAATTGAAGGACGTTAGTGTTTTCTCCAAAAAAAAAAATTGCAACTATCTACAATAGAGTTCTTTGCAACCCTAAAAAATTGATGCAACATAATTATTGAATAAATATCCTAATTTTTTGCATATTTCAAATATATTCTCTTATATAATATATGGACACTATTTCAAGTCATATCATATTTTAGTTAAGCAATTGAGTGTTGAGTTCATAAAAAGAGCACTAGCTAGGGCTGTCAAAACTGGGACACGGGTCGGGTTCGGGTCCAACCCGAAATTAACCTGACACTGTTCAACCCTACCCGTTTTTGCAAACGGGTCGGTTTTCCGAACCCGAACCCGACCCGCTTCGGGTTCGGGTCAACCCGAACTCGACCCGATTTAGATATATTTTATTAATTTTTTTATTTAATTCAATTTATTTAAATCTAAATCAAATTCAGGTAAGATTTACTTCAATTAATTTAAAATAAATCAAGATTAATTTAATTTGGGCAATAATGTTTATAATTTTTTGAAATATCATTTACTTATTTCATAAAAATCCATTAAAATCCTCCTAAGTTAATTAAAAACGGGTCAAACCGGATTGATTTCGGGTTTCCGGGTCAACCCGAACCCGACCCGATTTTGCAAACGGGTCGAAATCCCTAACCCGAACCCGAAATTTTTGGATCGGGTTCGGGTCAAGTTTTCGGGTCAGGTCAAATATTGACACCCCTAGCACTAGCCTTGTATTAGGGATTATATATTGATGAATTAAAATATTTTGGTTTACTAGTCAACTAGTAATTGCTACTTCCTTGTTTAACGTATCTCTTTTATTTTCCTCTGCTTATTTCTCTTCCCTTCTTCTCAACCTCTTTATACCTATAATACTATTCCTCCTTTTCTTTTATAAATCTGCTCCGTGGATTGAGTTTAGCGTCGATATGATATAACAGCAGCTAGCATTTTAAAGTCTCAATGTAAGAATATGTAGTAAAAACATTATACTTGATTGGTGGTATTCACCTTAAAAAAAAAACTTCTTGCTGTTCCATTAGTAATATAAAAATTTTCCCAAACGTTAACAATAAATTTTAGCATTATTTTTGTCTGATACATGCCTATCAAGTTCAAATCCCAAATGAGCAATCTAGAAAAATAATAACGCCACTTTCACATTTTCTTCATTGCAAACTAACCATACAGTAGGCTACTTTCACAGAGTCTTTATCGCAAACTAAACATGCATTAGGCTCCAAGTATAACTTAACTTCTAACTATGGCTTCTAGTTTGAACTAACAATACAAAATAATAGATCAGCGCTTTTCTCCTATTTATGAAGCATTTGAAGTAAAGTTTAAAATTGCACAATCCAAGGCGCACCTTTGCGCAATTTGCTCCAAAATAGCCTCAAAGCCTAGGCAATTCTTAGGCATCATGAGGCGTACCGCCTCACTAGCATTATTGCGCAATTTCCTTTGAGGAGTACGCCTCTAATATGGGGGCCCACTTACTTAAAAAACCTCTTAAATTCTTCATTATACCCACTTACCCGACCAAAGACCCACTTACCCGATCGAAGACGTCAACCGAAGCCGTGCAGGAAGCACGCAGATGCCCGATCCGGCTCTCCCGCACGTTTCCGCCGCCTCTCCCCCCGGCGCTGCCTCTCGTCGGTGAGTCCTTTGTTTCAGGCCGCCCCTCTACATCAGTTCTCTTAGGATTTTTTTTTTAAGTTTAGGGTTTGATTTTTGAACTTATAGGAAAGCTAGGGTTATAGTTCTCGGTACCGCTATGTATATGCTCGGTACCGCTAAGTATCTTTCCATACAAAGAACTTACGAACTTTAAAAATAAGCAGAACTTCAAAATTACTCATAAATAAAATTTGTTTCGGGAGCGACCCCTTGAACCTCCGGCAGCTCGGCATATTATTGTAATCATCATCTTTAGTAATAGTTGTTAGTGTTAGAATGCTTCTTTCATGAGTGCATGCTTTGATTGGGAGACATTGGACTCTATAGGAGAGGAGGAAGGGGTGAGAACTTTAAATGTGAATTCTTGTCTCTTGGACATTATTATTTCATATTCATGCTTATTATTTTATGTTTTTGTGTTTTATTTTGCATTTGTGCTTTAGTAAACATGGTTAGGGGCAAAAAAAAGACAAATAAGTCATTGCAGCGTGACCCTTCTTGGAAATATAGTGTGCAAGTTGATGTAGGAGGCGGCGAGAAGACATGTGTATTGAAAATGTAATTTTTGTGATAAGGTGGTGAAAGGATGAGTAACTCGCATGAAGGAACACTTATCCCGCTCACATAAGAATGTAGCACCTTGTGCGAATGTTCCAGATAAGGTGGAGGAAATTACAGCTTATATGAAAAAGAGTAACACGGTCAAACATTTACAACATGAGCAATTTGATGAAAGGGTCGAACATGGTGCTTACTTCGGGAGCGAGAGTGGAAATGGCTCTTCCTCCACTATACATAATAGAGATGCACGGGGTCCTATGAACCAGTATATGACTAATCCAGGAGAGGATAGAGGACACGCACAGATGATGTCTGCGGCTGGTACCAGAGAGGGTTGACGGCAGGTTTGCATGGATATTGGCAGATTTTTTTTTGAGAATATCATACCATTTAATGTTGCGACATCGCCGGCATACTTCAATATGCTTTGGTCTGTAGGGTTGTATGGGAGAGGGTTGAAGGCAC
Source organism: Dendrobium huoshanense (assembly GCA_016618105.1). Classification (NCBI taxonomy): domain Eukaryota; kingdom Viridiplantae; phylum Streptophyta; class Magnoliopsida; order Asparagales; family Orchidaceae; genus Dendrobium; species Dendrobium huoshanense. Next base: position 45,927,530 of record CM028350.1, on the reverse strand, counting down.
CTTCCATGTACGAGTTGCGAACATGGATTTTGAAGGATGAGCTGCAAAACACAGAGCAGAGCATTGATGAGATTAAACGGACATTGCGTAAGACTGGTGTTACCATCATGTCAGATGGATGGTCTGACATGAAGAGCAGAAGCTTAATTAATATCCTTGTCAACAATCCCTACGGCACAGTGTTTTTACGATCAGTTGAAGCTTCAGTGAGGTTAAAAATGATGAATTCATTTTCAATTTACTAGATGGGGTTGTTGAGGAAATTAGGGAGCAATTGGTTGTTCATGTGGTGATTGACAATGCCAGTGCATACAAAGAAGCTGGTCAAATGTTGAAGGAGAAGAGGAAACACCTGTATTGGACCCCCTGCGCAACACACTGTATCGATCTCATATTGGAGGAACTTGGTGATTTACCTCAACACAAAAGTGCTCTTTCTAGGGCGAAGAAGATCATAAAGTTCAATTACAACCACTCATGGGTCTTAGCCTTAATGAGAAAGTTTTCAAAGAAGGAAATCATTCACCCTGCAACCACTAGGTTTTTTATTACATTTGTGCGCTGCAAATCATTTTCAATTCCTAATGCAAGTTTATTCTACATGTTTGCCACATCTTATTTGACACTGCAGAGCCTGCTGGATGTGAGACAACCTCTTGAAGCAATGTTTACATCGAACAATGGCTTAATTCTGCATGGGAAAGGAAACCTGAGGGGAAGGAAATACGAAGGCTAATTCTAAATGATAAATTTTGGACTAGTGTGTCCTATGCAATATTAAGCAAGAGACCCTTGGTACAAGTTCTACGTTTAATGGATGCCAAGAAGAAACCAGACATGGGTTTTATTTATAATGTTATGGATGAGGCAAAGGAGTTGATTGCACATAACTTTGGAGGAGAGGAAGCAAGTTATAAAGAGATTTGGGATATCATTGATGTTCGGTGGGAGGTCCAGTTACACCGTCATCTATATGCAGCGGCATATTATCTCAATCCTCAATTTCAATATTCAGAGAGGAAATCCTCAAATCTGGAGGTGAAGCTTGGCTTGTATCATTGCATGGAATGACTAATACCAGACCAGAACGTCAGGGAGCTAGAACTTGTTCTATTTCGGAATAGGAAGGGATTTTTTGGTTTGCAAGCAGCAAAATCTACTATTGCTAAACGGTGTCCAGATATACATATTTTTGCAAAGTATCTATGCATGCATAACATTTTAATATCTTCTGATTATCTTTTTTCTTCTTGAAAATAGTTAAATGATGGATCCAATTTGGTGATTCCACCCCTGAGTTATAAAGTTTTGCTGTTAGAGTTTTGGGCCTCACATGTTCTTCCTCTAGGTGTGACCGAAACTGGAGTACATATAGTTAAGTACAAACGAAGAGAAGAAATCGATTTTCAACACTCAGAATGAACTCCCTTGTGTATATTATGCACAACAAAAGGTTGAGAGATAGGAGGTTGAGGAACAAGGGGTTGAAGGATGATGATGATCCATTGGTGTGTGATGATGTGGCATCTGATAATAAGTGGTTCATGGATGATAAGATAGATTTTTCAATATCATACCTGCAACTAGAGGATCTAAGTGTGGACGTCTTGAGGGGCGAAGTAGATAAAATGGGCACATCCACTAGTACCACACCACACACATCTACTAGTTCTGCAACACAACAAACAACTAAAGGTATTCTATAACTTCTTATGTGCTATTACATTATATATATATCAAGTGGGCAATTAACCTGACAATAATCATTCTTATTGAACATGTAAGAGAAAAATGAGTAACATTGAAGATGATGAAGATATGACATTCATAGATACAATTGGAGAAGAAGATTCCTTGAAGATCCATTTAGTGATGAGACATGATTTGATTTAATATGTTCTTTCATATTTGTACTTTGAGAGTTTTGATAGACTTATATTTTGTGATTATGTACTTTTGGACATGATTTTATTGCATCTAGTTTCTTACTTTCCGCTAATTTCACTTATCATTTAGATATTTTTTATTGTATGATAGAATCTTACTATTATTTACCTGCTAAAACCCTTAAATTCTCATTTACGCAATTCTTCGTCCATGAGGCTTACGCCTCGCCTCACGGACGAAAAACGCCTCAAGGCTTATTTACGTAATTTTAAAACTTGATTTGAATTGCCTCGACCTAAGCAATTAAAATAATTGATTATAACTGATCCACTATGATTATCTTTTGCTAAATAGTTCAGGTGAGGCTAATTAGATAGTGATGATATCATGTTCTTTAAATTGCAACAGTCCATTATAATTCTTCATTAATTTAGGTTAAGGTTTCTCTAAAAGGCCTACATGTTACATGATATTGATTATTTCTTGAAAATTAAAATGAGAAGAGAAGAAAATAAAAACTATACAAATTTATAACCAAATAATATTTCCTTTTTTTATTAAAAAAAAAAAAAGATGAGTGGCAGTGCATAAAAATATGGAAAAAAACTATCAAGAAAAAAAATATATGAAAACTAGTCTTTAATTCTGTAATCCAGAATTAACTGCACTGTGGAAGTGAAAGATTGTTGTTCACAGATTGTTGGACTAATATACATAGAAAACAACCATTGATAGTTGGATTGTTGTAGATGGAAGGTTGATGCCTCCTAATAGTAGGTTGTTGTAGATGGAAAGTTGACATCCATGGATTAATGGGTTATTGACTTATTGTAGATGGAAGGGTGTTGACAACAAAATCAAGACTATTTGTTGATGAAGCACAGCCAGATGAATAGATAGTCAAAAGTCATTTTGAGTTATGACTTAAGCTTAGGTGAGAATATTTATAGTTTGAGAGTTTATTATAAAATATTTTAGTTGGGCCAATTCATTTTCTATTTTTCTGAAACGGCTTGTCAAACTATCTCAATATGTTTAGCCTTGTCACGGTGGACAAGATTTTTTGCATATGAAAATCTAGTTGTAATTACATTATGAGATTTTACAACTAAAAAGATTAAATCTTCTAATAATCTTTTTAATCACGTTCATTCACAAATACAAAGTATCGCTACCCTATAGTTAGTTTTAACATTGTTTCTTCAGACAATATATTATTTCTTACTTCTCCATATAATCAGATTTCTCCCTGCATAAGTACAATAACCAAAGGTGTATCTTCAACCTAATCAACATCTATGAAAACTTCAATTTCCTTGGATGGCTTCTATATAAAATGTATTTTTCTAGTGTCATTTTGAGGTACCTCAAAATGTGCAAAATGTCGTTACTTGTTAACTTCCATGTGGTCTTCAGTAGGGTAATCATGTATTAGCTTACAATACTAATAGGGAATATCATAACAAGTAATGGAACTTTTTTGGGTTTAAATCCTAGCATTTATGTTTCAAAGTAGATCAAGAATGCACTTCCCATAGAAAATAACAGAAACTTATTTTGATCACGATACTTCTATACCAAAAAAATACCCTAGAATTTTCTTGTCTTTTACTTCTAATTCTATTAATACAACATCTTTTAATCTAGTTTATTTTTCCTCCAAGTCACATCTCAATATAATATTGCCTATAAACACAATCAAAATCATCTTTTTTTCCATAGGCAAGTGTTTGTCTGATAAATAGAGTATGACCAGCTTCACATAGTGTGCACAAACTTTTTATCATATTTGGATAATATATCAAACTAATCACGAGGGGGTTTTTTGAGACCATATAGAGCTTTTCAGAGTTTGCAAACCTTGTTGTTGTTTCTTTAATTTTTCAATCTAAGTGGAATCTTCATGTATACTTCCTCTAAAAGATCTCCATTAAGAAATATATTCTTGATTTCAAGTTGATGTAAGATTTCAATCTAAATTTGCTAAAAAAGAGAGCAAAACTCGAATTTTGTTGAGTTTGACAATGATAGGAAAAAGTTTCTATACATCCAATACAATATGATTGAGTGCACATTTTTTGAAACAAGTCATGCTTTAAATTTGTCCACTCTCTCATCTTCTTTACATTTGATTGTAAAGATTCATTTGTATAAAACTTTTTTTCCTAGTAGAAGTTTAGAAACTTCCCATGTATCATTCATTTCTAAGGCTTGGATTTATCTAATTGCATTTCATCCACTTGGGAGTTCTAATGGCTTCATAAATAGTATTTGAAATCTATATTTTACCAAGAGAAGTGACAAAAGCATGAAATACAAGTAAAAGTCATTTATAAGTTATGAAATCATAAATTGGGTGCTTAGCTTATGATGGTTTGACGAGAGGATGAGGGATAATTAAATAAATTGGAACTTTGAAATTCTTGTTCAAGAATTTTATCCCCCTAAATTTTAGGTTTGGAGTAATAAGGCTAAGGTTAAAGGAATTTTATGCCCATGAAATTGTAAATTTTTCTCAGCATCAAAGAATAACACTTGAAGCATTCTTTTGGAGGAATATCAAATAAAAATTGATGTGAAACGTAATGCATGGAAACAAGAACTGCTTGGGGATTTTAATATAAGATTGTTAAAGCTTTGCTAGTTGTAGAATTAATGCTTACCCAAGTTAGGTTTTCAGAATTATCAATTCAAGATTAAGTAAGGCATGCGGTCAAAACTAGATTAACGGGACAATATCAAATTGACAACATAGAATTAAAGAGTAATGTTATGGGGAGAAACAATAATCCACAATTAACAAATAGAACTCTCACCTTGGGTCTCTCACTCACTCTCTTGTTGGTGGTACTTTTAATGGAGGAAGATTGAGATCAACCGAGCGATGCCACTAGGAGACAAATAGCGCACAAAAGCGTAGTCCGTTGGAGCGATAGTCGGTGGCGGGTAGTCCATGGGATGACCAGTGAACATCTAACGTCTTATCCTTTCTTCCTTGAAGGCTATGGTGGGGGCTAAGAGGCAAATGCAGGAAATTTGAAATAAATTTCAGATTTTAGTGGTTTAGGAGAGGGATTTAATTTGAATTTCAAATTAATCCAAGGAGGGAGAGAGGGGTGGCAATGGGGAGAAGCTTTGGGCTGAATTCGTGGTGTTCATATGTCATTTGGAAGGAGAAAGAGGCCCACTAAGAGTGGCCGGCCCAATAAGGAGGAGAGAGAGAGATTTAGGAGTTATGAGAGTGGGGCCCAAGTTTAAGTAAGAAATTCAATTAAATCTGAATTTTAATTTCAGATTTAATTGTGGCTTAAGTAACTTCCCACAATTTAAAATAAGAGGGAATTTGAATTTCAAAAATTGTAACTCCTCTTAATTAATTCCCTAATTTAAGGGACTCAATTAGGAAGGTCATTAAGGGAGGGAAATTCAAATTGCAAGGAGGGCTAAAGGGAGGCCAGCGGCAAGGGCTCAAGGTGGCCGGCGGCAAGGGGAGCTGGCGGGCTGGCCGGCGGCTGCTGGCAGGCGGGTTGGGCTGGCCGGTGGCTGCTGGCCGGCGGATGGGAGCTGCAGGCCGGCGGCTGGGTAATCCAGAGGGGGTGGCGGCAATGAGCAAGGGAGGGGAAGAGGTAGGGAAAATATAGGAATTCAAGAAGCAAATTCCAATTTCCCACAAGTGCTTCAACCGGATCTCCACGACGACAAATCGATCACAAGAAATAAGGAAGAAAATGGTAGAACAAGGAGATCTAGAACTCACAAAGAGATCTAGCTTCTCCTACGAACTCACTAAGAGATCGAGGAGGGTGAACTCACAAAGAGATCATAAGTGGCAAATATTTTTTTCATTCATCAAAAACTAAAAAACTATTACAAGAGAAGGGCCATATAAATAGGCCTCACAATGACAAATAAAACGAAAGACTAAAATGCCCCTTGGGCTACAATAGCAACTAACCACCCATAAGGGCAAAAACGGAAAAAACACAAAATCAAATAAACAACTACATAAAATGACTCGAAATAAACTCATGATCGTAGCCGTCGATCTCCTGATGGTACACGTGTCGAAAATGCTGACGATGTCCTCATCAAAAATACTCTTAATAGATTTAGGGTCTAATTTTCTTCGATGCTGACTTAAAACTGAACACCCAAAGATTTTTCGAAGATACAAAGAATTGATTTGGTCATGAGAAATCAATAAAGAAGTATTTAAACAAGATTTGACATTAAAGTACCCTTGACGGAATTCTTTTAATGAGATGTATTATTAGAATAGCTTACTCTTAAAAATATTTGGAAAAGTTAAGAGACCTTATGCAAGTTCACCATCAAAACCTGTAGAGAATGTATCATAAGTTTTTGGGCATTAAATATGGCTTAAATTTTCATTAAATCGCACTTAATATATGCAAGCTTCATGTACACAATGATAAATAAAACAAAGAGTGTGTAGAACATATTAAAATTATAACAAACTATAAGTGCACATAATTGAATTATACTTTTTAATCACAAACATTTAATGAAGTTCCAAGAAAGGTGCTTTGGAGAGTTCTAGAAAAAAAAAGGGTTAATAATGTTTATATTCAAGTCATTAAAGAAATGTATGCAGGAGTTCTTATTTGTATTCAAACACAAGGTGGTTTGACCAAGTATTTTCCTGTTTCAATTGAATTACATCAAGGATCAGCTTTAAGCCCATATCTTTTTGCTTTAGTCATGGATGTTCTTACTAGACATTTGCAAGAGAATGTATCCTAGTGTATGCTTGTTGCTGATGATATTCTTCTTGTATATAAGACTAGAGAGGGAGTTGAAGGTAAACTTGAATTATGAAGGTCAACCTTAAAGTCTAAAAGTTTTCTTTTGAGCAGATATAAAACCAAATACATTGAGTGTAATTTTAATAGTAATAAATTTAGTGGGGGGTTGGGATTGTGACTTTAGGCAATCAAGTCATTAATAAGAGTGTACACGTTTTAGATATCTCGGGTCTATTGTTCAAAGTGATGGTGAAATAGATTGGGATATTATTAGTAGAATTCAAGTTGGATGGTCAAAGATGAGGAATGCATTGGGCTTATTGTGTGATAGAAAAGTACCCCTCAAACTTAAGGGAATATTATAAAAGATGGTGGTGAGACCAGCAATGCTTTACGGCGCAGAATGTTGGCCATTAAAAGATAAGCATAAAATTAAGTTAAGTGTTACAGATATGACGATGCTCAGGTGGATGAGTGGCTTCACACTTATAAACAGAATGTAAAATGAGTATATGATGTAGAACGGAAACGCCGGCTTTGCTAGGGAGAGGATCTCCTCTCCCAAAAATCTAAATGCAAGCCTAGGTGAGGCCTTGGGAAATTTCAGCCTTGATGGTGAAGAGAAAAACTGATAAGATTAGAGAAAGTAACCTTAGATGGTTTGGTCACATAAAACGGCGGTCTTGCGATGACCCGGTTAGGAGAGTAGAGGTATTAGATTTGACTTATGTTAAGAAAGGTAGGGGTAGACCTAAAAAGACTTGGTTAGAAAATATTAGGAATGACCTTTCTTTATTAGATTTAAACGAAAATTTGACTTTTAATAGGACACAATGGAGAAAAAGGATTCATGTAGCCGACCCCACGTAGTGGGATAAAGGCTTGATGTTGTTGTTGTATGGTGAAGAGAAAAACTGAGAAGAAACTCAGATTTTGTCTAGGTAGGAGAGGGGAAACAAGCTCCAAGCTCATCTCAAAGAGAAACACAAAAACCTGGGTAGACTTTAGGAATAATTCAACTCTAAAAATTCCAATTTTTCTGTCCAGCAAAACTGAAACAATTTCAGTTTTTGAGATTGAAATCTGAGTAGAATTTCAGATTTTCCAAGTGTGGAAGGTAGGGAGTTGAGATGGAGGATTTAGCCGTGAGTCAAGAGAGGTATTGGAGAGAGAAAAGGGGAAGAAGGGAATTTATTTCCTAAATCAATGATTTGATTTAAGAAATAACTGCAAGCATTGGGAATTTGGGAGATTCAGCCATGTGGGGAGTTACGGGAATGAAATTGAAATAAAGAATTAATTCCTAATTCCCTCTACATAATTTGGAAGGTGGGGCTAAGGCCATTTGAACAGGTGGGATGTGAAGAAGGAATTATGGGAGGAGTTGTAGGAAGTAATTAAAGTAACGGGAAAAAGGAGGAGTCACGCCTTAATGGCTATGAGAAAAGCTGAAGGTAACGGCTTGGGAGAATAAGGAATCATTAAAGCTCATTGATTTGCATTTAGGAATTAATGAGGTGATTGAATGTCCTCAGATTTGAATTTAAAATTCAAGTGAATTTAGAATTCAGTATTGAGGCCGGCCACATAATTAAAGCAGTTTTAATAAAAAAAAAATCTGCACGGAATTCTCAGAATTTTATATGAGGGAAGTTTCCTAAAGTAAGGCAATCAATTAACTTAATTTGAATTTCAAATTGGGATTGAATTACAATTAAGAAGATTGCCTAAAATTAAGGATCTAATTTAGGAAAGTCAATTTTGTCTCATGGGGAGATTTGAAATTTGAAATTTCAAATCCCATAGAGAGAGGCCGGCGGCTAGTAGAGGGATGGGGCCAAGGGGACGGGTGGAGGGCCGGCGGTTGGTGGTTGCCTGGGAGCTGGCGGCTTGTGGGAGCCAAAGGGGCGGCGGCAATGAACTTACTCCGGCAGCAAGGGGCATGGGTATGGGGAATTAGCCATGAGGTGGAGAGGGTATGAGGGATTTCGGGTGGAGGTGAATCCGGTGGCCAAACGAAGATGGGGAGGAGGAAGAAGATGAATATAACGACGAAGAGCAATAAGAAGGAACAAAAGAAAATAAACAAAATATCAAAGATACAACCGCGAGCCCGGACACATCCTGCGGCTGACGGGTACTACGTTGCCCTTCTCCAAGGGACTTCACGCCACGAGCCCGGACCCATCCTGCAACTGGTGGAAACTCCGATTCCCTGCCATAGGGATTTCACTAACATTCTTCCCAAAGAACCCAAGTGCAAAACGCAAAATTTTTTATTAATAATCCATCATCTCTAATACATGAGAAGGGACCTCTATAGGCATCCAAAGAAATTAAAAGACACATTTGCCCCTTGGGCTTACATAAGAAAAGAGGGTAAAAAGGAAAATTACAAAACTAAATTAAAATACACTTAATAAACGAAAATAAAACAAAGTGATCTCGGTCGTCGATCTTCAACTCCTCCTCGGATTGGCATGGACGGCTGGATGTCCGCATCAGTATATGCGTGAAAAGGTTGGAGTAGCTCCAGTGACAAATAAGAATAGAAAGAGTCGCCTAAGATGATTTGGTCACATAAAAGGCGGCCTTCCAATGACCCAGTTAGGAGAGTAAAGATATTAGATTTGGCTAATGTTAAGAAAAGTAGAGATAGACCTAAAAATACTTGGTTAGAAAAATATTAGAAATTACTTTTTTTATTATATTTAAATGAGAATTTGACTCTTAATAGGATACAATGAAGAAAAAAGAACTCATGTAGCTGATCCCATGAAGTGGGATAAAAGCATGATGTTGTTGTTGTTATTAAGCACAAACATAAAAATGTCAACAAATTTGACGGAACTTCACCATCAATATTTTCCAAAAAAATAGCATGCTTCTGATTCAAAGAGAAGAAACAAATTGCAAACTTGAAAAATAAAATACAAGTTTAAACTCAAATGTCATTGGATTATATCCGTCAAACATTTAAACTTTCTAAACAAAATTATCATATGGATTTATAAGCTTGTCCTGTTAAATAATGGAACCAAGTAACTGTTAATGAAGAAGATGCATACCACATAGACTGGAGAGCAATTATAGTTAAAGGCCACATTGCACCCATTTATTTATTAAGTATTGGCAGGCAGAGATGATAACTCGGTTTCAAAATTAAACCACAAAGTCACATGCATATATAAGATTTTACATGGTTATGGAAGTGGAGTGTGTCAAAAGATAAAAATCAAACAAAAGGTAGTAGCCATAAGGCAAACATCATTTTTTTAAGCCATTATTCTAATCAATAAGAGAAAGTGCACTTAGTATAGATAAGCAGTGTACGAGAGGTCATTAGCATGAAGAAAGTTGTCAATATAAATACTAGATAAACATACCAACGGTCTTAGGCACCACTTCTCCATATAAGCCAATAATGATTCTACCTGAAGAAAATCAGCCAGCAAAAATTTAGAAGGAATATTTTAAAGTAATTTTACCTTCAGTTGCACAAGAAAATCTTGAAATCCATAAATCAAAAGGCTCAAAAATCATTTCGTTCAGCTGCATGAAAATTGAAAACCCTTAATTTATTCTTATGTTTCACACCTGAAATACTAACTAATGATTAATGAATTAGTATATAACAACTAATGCAACCTGGATAATTCTGCCAAATAGGAAAGTGTAATAACAATCTGATGTTTATACACCATGGGTAATTTTTCATACATCTCCAGTTTTATTCCTTGCTTGGGGATATCATTGTTTTCCAAGGCTTTGAATATCAATTAGCCATTTTAATAATGCTTACAATTTACATATGAATCTTAGTTTTAGCCAATATCAAAACAATATTAAATTGCAGTCTAAAACTTCTTCAACAGTGGGATTTCTTTAGCATCACACGTCTTAAATCTCAAAAATAAATCTAGCAATTAGGAAACATAGAATAGCATGAAATTTTCCATTTAAATTCAGTTATCTTACGAGTATGAAGGTTACTTGGGAGATATTTTGTTCGCTAAAGTCCAAGTTGAGATGTTATGTTTTTAAATGATGTATTTTGGTTTATTGGTGTTCTTAAAATTGCAACATTTCAGATATTAGTTGCTATTTATATTTTGGGATAGCATCCATCTTGATAATTAAAATATTTGAAAAAATAAAAATAAAAAATAATCATCGTTGATCTTCATAGTGATAGAGAGGTCAAAATCTTTAAATTCAGTGACACGACTGCTATCACATCTTCATAGCAGTGCACTCAAAAAACCATTGTATGTCTATCAATTATTGGTACGTAGGAGGCTTAAAATTGCCATTATTAGTATTGAGTTTGTTAGTGTCAAAAGGTTTAATCATTTATATTATTTTGTTATCTTTATTTATCGCTTATTTGGTTTATTTATGTCATATGTTATTTGGGATTAGTTCGGCCTTTTTAAATTCTCCTAGGGGTAGTTTTTTTCAATTTTTTAATAAGTCATGTTTATATAAATTGAGCCTAAAATCTTATAATCCAATTAGTTAAAGTAGAAAATGAATAAGAAATGACTTTTGCTTATCGTGTTGTTGGAGTGTCGACCTCAAACTAAACCTGCTTCGGAAGTTCTTGTTCGGGGATCTTCAAATGCAACAAATGCAACAGTTTTAGCATATTGATTTCACTTTTTTTTTCATAATTGATTTCTGCTTATGCATATCAATCTAATTAAATCTTTATATTTTCTTTAGGCTTACATCTCCAAAAGGAAAAAATCTCATTGAAGGAGCTTTTTAAAGCACAAGATATTTTGTTTGGGGATAGACAAGCCTTTATTGAAATGTATTTTTGGTTTTGTTGAGTGATTTTTTGTATGGAGAATGGCATACTTTATGCTTATTGCCTTTTTGATCAAGATTTTTTGGTATGGGATATTGACATATTCATGTATTTTGATTGAAAATAGAAATGCTTGATCATTAAATGAAATGTATTTTTGCTTTTGATACAATGTATGTTTCATAATTAGAGATTGTCTTGCATTTAAATTTATTAAATTTAAATTTTGTGATTAGAGCTTGTCTTGCATACATAAACATTTTAAAGAATAGTGAAATTATTAAATTTAAATTTATTTAAATTTTTTTATTAAAGAAATATTTAATAAATTTTTTTACAAAAAGTATAATACCTACTTAAACTCATTTATTGAATATTGTAATTAGAAATAACCAAATTACCCTCATACTTAACACAACTTCACCATCACATGGCGGGACCAAAAAGGTCCTATTTAGTGGAGTTGAGGGACTAAATTGTAGACCTGTCAATATTGGACCCGACCCGAAAATTTCGGGTTTGGGTTGACCCGAACCCGAAGCGGGTCGGGTTCGGGTCCGAAAAATCGACCCATTTGCAAAACCGGGTCAGGTTCAGGTTGACCCAGCAACCCGGGAATGACCCGAAATGACCCTAAAATAGGCCCTGCCCGAGTCTGCCCGCCTACCCCATGCCTCGCCTGCCCCGCTTTCCCCAGTCTGCCTCGCGATCCCGCGTGTTGCGTACCCGGGCTGCCCGCCTGCCCCACAACCCGCATCGAGCCCCACGCGTGATAGCTCGCGTCGCCGCTTGCATCGGGCCCGCTGCACCACTGCCAGCTTGCCGTTACACCGCGCGGGAACTCGAAAAATCAAACCAAAGTGGGTCGGATCGGGTTGACCCCAACCCTAAGCGGGTCGGGTGCGGGTCCGAAAAATCGACCTGTTTGTGAAAACGGGTTGGGTTGACCTGAACCCGAATAGTGTCGGGTCAATTCCGGGTTCGACCCGAACCCGACCCATGACCCGAAATTGACAGGTCTACTAAATTGGTCCCTCAAATGAGTTTGGACTATTTTGGCGGTTTGGCTCATCACATAGAGTTGAGGGACCATATTGATCATTTTCTTAACATTTTAATGATAAATGGAAGATATGCAAAGGAATGGAGAGCATATATTCAAATGAAATTTTATTCATAAATTAAGTTATTATTAATTTAAATTTCTATAGAAAAATGAGTATTAACTTAAGAGAGAAAAGTGAAATTTATGTTATGTAAAAAAATAATAATAAGTTAATTAAAGAAATGTATTAGTAAATATAAATAAATTGGAAATAATGTAGAAATTGAAAAAATAAGAATAATAATAATAAGAGAATTAATTGGATGTATTTAATAAATAATTAGATAGAGAAAAGGAGTAAGTGTAAATTTTGGTATTCATGAGAGATTTCATTAAATAAAATATATTAAAGATATTTTCTTTGATAGCAAATGAGAGCTATTTAGGAATAATAAAATAGTTAATTAGAGAGAGTGAGAGCAATTCTAATCAATAATATTTGAGATGTTAATTTGAAATTGAATTTCACTGACCAATTATAAATTACAAATTAGAGAAATTTTGAGCAAATTATAAATTAAATTTAAACACAGGATATTTTATAGGTGTTAAGTCTATCGAACTAGAAGCACGGAGTAAAAGTAAAGCAACGCAACACTTAAGTCAAGTGAGTATTCATGTTCCAATATTACATTAAATGTATTGCTTCTTCTAATTTCATTTAATCGTTATTTCAAATGATGTATCTTATTGCTTCTTTTAATTGCATTTTAAATTATTTATCTTTCACATATCAAATGATTGATTATTTCAAATTATATGATAATTAGTATGTTATATTTTATATTAGGTTAATGAATGATTATGAATGAAATGGCTAAGATATATATACTTACATGTCCATGCTGAATGATAGAGCAACCACCTTATGGTACTGATCGGGTACCCGTGCACGTAAATGGAAAAAGTTATGAAAAAGAAAAATTAAATGAAAAAAGAGTGCCTTCATTTGTACTAATTTAGACGGTAGATCCCGTGATGGTTATATTATTCATGAAAAAGGATAAAGATATAATATATACATAATACTGAAAATTTTGAAATGAAATGAATATAATCGAAATTACTTTATGTATTAAAATGATCATGCATATTGTTTCAAATGTCTTGAGTTATTGTATTTTAAAAGCATGAATTATTCACTCCTAAATTTATAAATGAACAAGTATTACTAAAAGCTTAAAATGAGTAGAAACAAATATAATGTGAACTATAGGTGAGGCGCTCCGAGTGAAAGGTACTTATATCTTTTATTTAAAATATATTTTGTGATTTTTAGTGGCTCTTTCTACTTATTTAAGATAGTTTTAAATTGATTGAAAGTTTAAATAAATGTCCGACTGTCTATTTCCGCCTCGTTAATTCGAGCCTCCGAACCGGGTCATGATATTCTCAAACTTTCTTACTTCCCTCTAAGGGATTCGTTTATCTAAATTTTATAGTCATTTTCTTCTCTTATTTTTCAGGTTCTTCTACTATACTAGATAATACTTTTTTAATCAAAACAAATATTGAAAAAATCCTCCACTATTTTAATTCCTACAGCCCCACTCATCATCAAAAAAATTACCATGAAATAGAGTTAGCATATCATATGGCTGGGAGAAGGAGCATTAATAAAGCCAATCATCATAAATGGTTGCAATAAATATAATAGTGGTGATGATGAAAGATGTATTTCTTATAACTTTTAATGTTCACATGTACAAACATAAATAGTATTTATATCCTTCTAAAGTGTGCCTAGTACGTGGTATCACACGGCTAGTTATAATATTCTTCTTTTAAAATAAATAATATTAAAAATTTTGTGCTCTCTAAATTAAAAAGTGAACTAAATGCATCTACTGAGTTTAGCTCACAAAGTTTGAAATGCCTAAACAATATGATATAAATAGAGATCAAATAAACAAAGCATGCTTGTGAAACAAAAGGACGCAAACCTGCATGTTGTCCATCAATATCAACATCCAAGTAGACTCTATGAGTTATTTCAAGCACTCTCTCCACCTCCTTGTCTTCCTAAACATAATAAATAAAAGTATTGTTTATCCTTCTAAAAAAAAAAATTTATAGAGTATAAGAACATCGACACCATGTTTGCCAATGAAAGCTTATAAGTAAGAAAATGCAAGAAATTCACTGAAAAAAAAAAAAGCAATGCAACGAAGCCATGCATGATGTCCTATGTTCGATGGTTCCTAATGCTATCAACATGATACAATGAAAGTAGATCACATAAAATAAATTAGGATTTACAAATTAAAGATCACTAAATACACAAAAATTCGCATTCTTTAGGAATCAATTAAAAAAATCATGAGAATTTGAACCCAAACTATAATGCAACTATCAAATAAATCTGAAGAAATCAACAAGATATTCAAACCAAGTAAAATCATCAAGCAATTGAATTTCAACACCACAATTGAAACTTCAATTGTATCAAACTAGATCAAAATCATGAACTCTATCAAAGTCAATAACAAATTATTTAAAAGAAAGTAGAGCAAAGTAAAGAAGATTCATGCCTCATATTGGTGCCACTAATAAATAACTATACAATGCAATCTGTTATAGCAACTTGCAAGTCATGCTAGAGTGTTAAATAGCACTATGAATCCTCTTAAGTCACGGCCAACTAAAGGCAGAGATCAATGATCTCTTAATCTTTAAAGCCCATCATTAATATCCCAATTAACAACCTTAACAACAAAAGAATGTGTTCCATCTTTCTGTTTACTGCACAAGGCTAAAATCCATCCAATTTCTTCAAAAGGTAGCATCTATGTCCTTAGCAACTACCATAGATTATGTCAGATCAATTCAGTACACTGAAAGGCAAAGAAAAAAAACATTCCAGTGGAGGAAACCTTTCCTATTTTTGTACTTCCTTGTAATGCAAGGCTAAGCACGCCCTCATCATGCTCAAAGTAAAGCAATAAAATTTTGCCTACACCATTTATTAGTTCGATGTTTTCAACGAGTGTAAACTTACATATCCCAACCACAAAGATAATAAAATGGTGAATGTGACTCAAGTCTATCAAATAAAAAGAGACATTTCCATTGTTAAGCACTTGAAACCAAAATCATCAAAAAAATAATAGATAAATCAATCCTAAACTTAAACAGAAGATAAATCCTCTCAAAATTGAGTGGGATATAGACAAAAATATAACACCTACGCTCTAAAAAGTGATCCGCATAACCATGCTTTTTCATTATATTATTTGGGTTTTCATATATGATTATTTTTTTCAAGCACATTAGGGAGATGGAGACATCAAAAGTTACGATTGAATTTGACACAGTGCATTTATCATGCATTAGTGTATATTTAGAGATCATAACCTTTGGTGTAAAAGTTGCAAATGTGAATCACAACTAATCCAAGTAGGGCCCTAGCATCATAGTTCAACTGGTTAAAGAGGGATAAAAGGGACAAAAAAATTATTATTCTTCACATTTAAGAAAGAAGAAAGTGATTAGAATTATCAGTAACAGAATCGCAACTGCCATATCTTCAATATATATGATCTACCAATGATTGTTTCTCCACCAGTCATTAATCCCTAAGGCAGAGGTAAAAAGTGAGCTCCAAGTTCAATTCATGATTTATAAACATCTTCCACTAGGTTAGCTACATATCATGTGCACAAATCAAAGAAACTTTATGGATTAAGCACTTAAACCCTTGACATCCTTCTTAAAAATCAAGAGTATACCTTCAGGGGAAAAATCAACAAGATCCAAAAGCATTCAAAGGTTTCAATTAGGCTTCATTTGGTTTATTTATCCTTATGGTATCAAAAACGTCAACAAGATAAAAGGCCTTTTTTAAACGGAGAAGCTAATATATAATGCTTCTCAAAACAATAGAAAAATAGAGTTTTTAAAAAAGTCTGCCTCACGTCCAAACAAGTTCCACAGCTGCGTTTTCCGTTTCAAACTGAAAAAAGGGAGGGAAAACATGAAAACAAATGAGCCCTTAATAAGAATTTTCAAAGAAAGGTTTTTGCAACTCGAAGTCATAAATGAAAGATTGTTAAAGTGTAGAGATCAAATAACAAAATAGTTTCCCAGAGCACCATTTGAACGCACTTTTGGATGTTATCAAATCCATGATGTGATGGGAAGCAATTGCTCACCCATCTACTTACTGGTAAAATACACTAAGCACTAGCCCACACCTCACTTCAATATGCTGCAATAATAAGGGCTTCTTTTCCTTCTTCCAATAAAGATTGTTAACATATTAACAAAATGGAAGTGTGATATCATAGCTAACTCATAAAGATCTTCACTTTTGATCGGTAGCTCACATTCTTCATGGTCATTCACTCTCAGTTTATCCTCAATGCTTCTCATTACTAAACTAGATATGATGTCATTTCCTTGGATTCCTCAATATTTCGCTATCTTAATGTTTACAAAATTTCTCATGCTTTATTACCTTGGGACATATTGAAGTGACTAGCCTTGGTTTGATTGGGCTTAAGTTCAAGATATTGAAAGGCAAGTTTGGCACACGCACACACAAAATAATAGTTCCAGCGGCTAGTTCCACACAACAATGCGGCATTAGAGCATCTCCAACCAAACGTCAAACGAGCGTATGGCGTCATTCGGTTGCTCCAGCCAAACGCCAAATCTTCCGCCATTTACTTGTCGTTGAATAGTGCGACGCCAATATTGGCGTGGCACTATTCACCCACGTCATTTTGCTCTCTCAACCGGAAAAACGCGCGAAAGGGAGAATCGCGTGAAAAGATCGTTACCTTCGCAAAAACACATAAAATGACGTTCGATTGGAGCAGCACCATGGCATTTTGGAGTTTTGCAGTATTTTGCAGTGAAAAATGGAGTTCTCCGTTGGAGATGCCCTTATACTGCAATGTTATGTATTGATTTAGTTTTAGCCTTTTAGGTTATCTTGTTCATGCATGCTACCACACCCATGTACATCTCTATAAATAGAGGCCTTGTATGATGTATTGGTTGGGAAAAATTAATAAAGCTTTAGGTATTTTCCTCCCCAATTGTTGTCTATCTCTCTCCCTCACTCTCCCTCTCTATCTCTTGCAAGAAAGATCTCAAGATCTTCCTCCTTAGTTTCAACATGCAAATTAGAGTAAAGTTTTCAAACCATTTGTAAAATGGTCTTGCTTAAAACTTATAAGGGCCTAGGCCAAGTCCAGGCAAGCAAAAGTACACTTTAAACCTTTTTATTTATAATCTTACAACAGTATACATAAATATGCAAGTTGAATAGTATCATTCTTGAGTTATGTGCAACATCAACTCGCATAAAAACTCCAATTCATCATTTGATCCTCTAGAAGATGAATTCATGAAACTAGCTCAAATGTAAAGATTCCTAACCTTTTCCTGTTTATAGCTCCAAACAAAAACATAGAAACTAAGTCCTCAAAACCAATTAGGTATAATCTCACTAACCAATCTGTGAATAACTATACTGCTGCGTCAGGCATTCCCTTTGTTTCAGCTGCTCAGAGGAGGCAGTTAATTGTCATATGAGAAAGGCATTACACCTATATGACAATAGCTGAAGTCAATACCAACCATTCCACGTATCGAACATAATTTTCAGCAGGAATTAATGAAGCGAAACGAACCAGCATGCCCCAGCGCCACGTCGTTGTTAATGAAAACCGCGTTTATAACATGCTCCTAACAAGAATCATGGAGAATACCCCATAGTTCCACAATCTTGTTGAAATCCCGAAAACAAGAGCTCAAAAGTAAGCTAAATTTGACGCTAGATCAGGACAACATAGGAGGAAAAAGACAGTGAAAGAAACGAGAGAGACGCGAAACAAATACCTGAACCCTCCTGCTGGATATGGAGATAAGAAGGCAAATAAATGCTAGGGCGAGCAATGCAACAAGGGTTTTCCGAAGCATTACGTGTGCTGATCGAGCCACTCCCCCGCTCTAACCACTCCCGTTTATCACCGATGTATCCACGCGACCTCTTCTTTCGTCGCAACCTTTCGGCCCCGCCGCATTCGATACTTGCTCAAGCTTTCTTCGGCCACTCTTCTTCTTCTAAGAAATAAGTTATTAGTGGATGGTCGGAGCCTCAACAGATCGCGGTCGGGGTAAGCGGAGCTGCTCCCTTTGCTCTCCGTGCACGGTGAATGAGGGAAAGGCCGTGTATCCAGAATAACCAGTTGGCTCGAGTCAGTTTATAACAGTTTGGGTTTCCAGATTTCGTATCATTTTCCAACCGAATTGGATTCGTTCCCTTAACAGGTATCCCTCCTGAGGCCAAACGATAATCCCATAAATTCAACATTCGGATATTTAAGATGTTTATATTTTGAATGGGCCTCGTGTTGGGCCCGTTTGATGGGCTGCATTTCATTTCGTTGTCTTTTTCGGCATTTTGTTTGAAGACAAAATTTGAGATTTTGACATGCCCAAAATTTATATTATATTTTAAATTAATCCTATGTAATATATAAAAGAATGAAAAATAGAAATAATGTATTGTATTGTAAACAAAATAACATTGTATTCTTTTGGTCAATTATATTATTGGATAGTTATTGATCTAATTTCGATTCAATTTAACAATCAATTTATAATTACTAAGATTTTTTTATGTTATTTAAATATAAGGTGAATATATATATATTCATGCTAGTATATATATTATATTTTGATATTAACCTAATTATATAGATGTGATTTTTCTTTTTATAATGACTTTCAATTTTTTAAGTACCAGAAGGATAGAGCTAGAGTAAGGGGCTTGGGGGTAGAACCACCACTGGCCCACCACATAATAATTAAGTATTTTTTTTTTTAACTTTTTTAATATCATAATATAAATAATTAGAGGATGCTAATGAGTGCGAAAAAAACTCTTTTTTTTTTTTTTTTTGAATAATTTACATGTGATTTCAATCGATGGTATATAACTCTTTTTTTTTTTTTTTTCTTCCACCAAAGAGGCAGAAATATTTTATTGATTTAGACAGAATAAAAATCCTGATAAAAATGGGCAAAAAAGATTATCATGCGGTGGAATGTTGCTTCTGGAAACCTTTGATGCAACAAATATATGCCACAGATATGTTGTAGTTGTTGTTGCTTCAAGCTTTCTTTGAGGAAGCCATTAAGCGAAAGCAGCTTCTGCTGACCTTTTCTTTCTTGCAAGTTATGGCTTAATAGTTAGCTTGATTGAAGAAATAAGCAAGCATAAATGCTTTGCAGGTGGCCAGTTAGTCATCTCTTTCACTCTTTCAAGACCTAATTACCCTTATCTTTAATGAGACATAAAACTGGCACAGGGGATTTAAATTACAATTCAATATATTAAATGATTGACAATGAAAGAACTTATCTCGATAATAAGATGATTGTATTCATTGTAGATAAGTAAATAATGGTGCTTTGAATATGACAGAAAGCTTCTATAATCACTTTTTCTTTAGCAGAGGATTGATGTGTTACAAGTGTCACAATAAAAAAAAGTATAAGGCTTGTCATGGTACTTTTATAATTGCTAATGAGGCTAAAAAGAGGACGATATCATTTCAATTAAAAGCTTGCAAGAAAAAGAGAATCACAGCAAGATATTTGTTGCATGATTGATTGATGTTGATTGATAATGTCAAAACTTGTAAATAAAATTTTACTTCTAAATAGTAGCGTAAATTTCGGGTCACGGATCAGGTTCGGGTCGAATCCGAAACTGACTCGGCATTATTCAAATCAACTCGAACCCAAACCGTTTTTACAAACAAGTCTGTTTTTTCGGACCATAACTTGACCCGCTTTTGGTCCGGGTCAACTCGACATGACCCGAATTACCCTGGACGAACAAAAATTGAATGTTTTTAGGTCAAAAAACATGCCAATCTCCGATTTTCGGGTAAAATGCGGGTCAAATTCAGTTTAATCTCATCTTTTCGGATAAAAAACGTGTCAATTTCGGGTTACTGGGTCAACCCGAACCTGATCCGATTTTTGAAACGGATCAATTTGCTGAACCCGAACCCGATCCGTTTCAGGTCGGGGTTGATCATAATCCGTAAATTTTTTGACTAGTTCAAATCGGATTTTCGGGTCTTGTTAAATATTGACACTCCAAAGTTTTAATTTTATCCACTATAAGGTATAAATTGTTTAGTATAGAAATAAGAACAAAAAATAAGAAAGATCCCGAAGAGAGAGAAATAAAAAGATTGCAGCTCATATGCGAAAGAAGAACATCTCTCAGGCAATAAGAGCGAAGAGCATGAGTGCAGAAAAAAAAAATGATGGGCAAACTGATCAAAATGCAAAAGTCTTCACCACAGCAGGAGTTATAACAAAAAATAAAAATAACGCCTATGATTGTCATTAGGTCATCATAGTGAGTGTGCCAAAGCAAAAGGGTTATCTGAAAATAAAGTAGTGGAGCATTATATGTCCAATTTAAAAAAAATTTGGCCTAATTGGAAAACTTAGCTCTGATGTCCCTCTTAATTTTTAACAATGGAGTAGTGGAGCATTATATTTTATTAGTTTCTCTCATGTCATATGTGATAGATCAAGCAGCAGGTGGACAAAAAGAATAGACATTTAATGGTCCGCCGGCCCATATCATTAATTGCGTTACGAACTTGCAAGAGAGTGTGATGGATAAGGAAGTTGCAACCCATTCAGAGAATTCAGTGAGCAGGTTGAATGTGAATTAGATGCGTAAACGAGTATAGTTGAGTCAAGTGACTAAAGCTCGAGCTTGACTAAAGCTCATTTATTGAGCTCAAATTTGGCTCGTTAAAAAAAAAAAAAGGCTTAGGCTCGTATAAAAAGTTTGAACTTGATTGGATTGTTGAGCTCAATTTCTTAATTTTAAATTATAATTGTCATTTTTTTATAGAAAATTTTCATTGATATATGCAAAATTCCTTAATATAAACTCAGCTGCTTACAATATATATAAAATCGGCAGTAAAATATATAAAAACCTTGTTGTCATGATATTTACTAACAATGACATTCCTTTATTATCGAAACAGAATCAATTAAGAAGATTTTTCGGGCCAAATGCAACGAATCTTTCTATTCAAATATGTAAATTGTAAAAGTAGGTGGGCCTGTGGGGGCCCAAGTTTTTTATTAATTTCCTAATGGATAGCTTATATTGCTAATTAGAATTAGAACAGCGACCAAAAAAACAATGAGAAATAGAACTAAAACACGTACATATACTGGTCGCCTCAACGACCATGAAACGCCACGTATTACGACGGCGTTGATTAGGTGGCATTTCTTCCACATAGATACAAACAAATATTAATATCAAGACATTTTCGTACGTAATATGAAAGAATCTATATTTGCTTAGAACGAGATCATAAACTAATGGCTACTTGATATATAGGGGGTTTTGAAAATATATATTATTATTTGGTTGAATAAAAAAACAAGTATTAAATCTTTTGGACAACTAATTTTTATTATAATTATATTAATTAATTATCGCCTCCTATTATAAACATATATTCGAATTTTTAACGACTATTACATGCTGCATTGCTGCTTGATATATATTTTTTAATATCAAAAGAGTTGCAAAGGAAAAAATACTCTGATTACTATATTATATCTAACAAAGAAGAAGTCCAAATTTGCATGAGAATAGAGTTGGAAGATAGAACATTACGGGTTACTATACACAAATGATAATCAATAAACAATCAAATCTGAACTTTTTTTTTTAATATTATATTTTGAAGGGAAAGGCGTACTAGTTGTTAACAATTTACAAGACAGACATGTTTTTTTTAATTAATGTCAGTTAAAAAAGCAAAATAAATAATTTAAGAGCTATTAGAGTTCAATTATTTCTTCTTTCCCAATATTTCTTAGTACAAGTAGGCCTTTTGGGCCTTTCGATTGTCTTTTGGTGTTTTTGATGAGAAATTATTCTTAGAGGAAGCCGGATGATTCAAAGACCAATCAGAATGTGTCACGTCATCTAGTACACAATGATATCGAGCACCAGTACCGATCTCCGGATGCCATCCAGGTCCGCACAAAATAACTTTTTATACTTTTACATTTTTATGTGTGACTTTATTTTCTCCAAGAATATTGACTTTAATTTTAGAAAAAATATGGAAATTTTTAGTATCAACTATCAACCACTTGTCTTTTGTCTCTTCCGTCAATTTCCTGCTGGAGGCGGCCATCAAGATAAGAATAAAAGTTCAAGCATCTGATAGGAAAATTCACTTATTACGTTATTTTTTTACAAGATTCATCAACATTATAAATTTATTTATATTTTTAACATATTCAACTCGTGATTTCTTAAAATATTTAAAAAGATAGCATAGTGACGGGCCAATTTTAAAATAATAGAAACAAACAAAAACCTTTTTGTACTTTCCAATTATTTAAATTTTATAGTAATTTTTTATTAAATTTTTGATAAAAAACTTAAGAACTATTGTCGATATTCTAAGATTCAATATCATTACATTAAATTTATATTCTGAAATTTCATATTTTAAATATAATAATTATAATTTCAATTTTTACAGGACAATAATCATAACGAAAAACAAATAAAAATTGCATATTACAAATTTGAATACCATCGGATAAATTATTTTAAACTGTCATGATTGATAATAAATTATATTTAAACTTATTTATATTTTTATTTAACTGATAAATTGTCATTAATAATAATAATTAAATGGTATTCTTAAAATGATTAATATATTTATTATTATTTTATGTTTTATTACTATTTTGAATAAGGCAGATTTATTTACAAATAAAAAATTTATTTTTCAAATGCATGTTTAATATAAAATTTTTTATATTTATGTATATATAATTTTAATTTTTAAAGCGCATCAAACCGTATATATGAGATATTTATTTCATTTTGAATAAGCTAATAATAACTGCAGTGATTTTTTTTTTTTTTTTTTTTTGGGGGGGGGGGGATATTTGGGATTGAGTTGGAGTTAAAGGATCGAAGGATTAAGAGCTCTGCTAGGGTTTCCGCTTGAGCTTTTCTTTTGCGATTCTCCTGGCCGCCACCCTTTCCTCCTCTCCGGGGAGGACCGCCTTAGGGATGTCCTCCTCCACTCTTCCACCCCTCACGTTCCCTTCTTCTTCCTCTCTGCTTCCGCGTGATTGGAAAAGTCTATTTGCTACCCAACCTCTGGTTTCGAATGATTTCACCTCTTCGATCACCCATTTTCCTACCGAAAATGCTACGGCTCACTTCACAGCTGCTCAGTTTTCGGCTGGTGCTCCTGAATGGGCGCTCTCTCTGGTCGGCTATTCCATAGGGCGAAGGCCCTATTATGGAGCTCTGCTGGCCACCATCAACAAGACCTGGAAGCTGAAAGGTACTCTTACCCTTTTGACTTTAGATGATGGTTTTTTCCTCTTGAAGTTCAACAATCGGGAAGACTACGACATGGCGTGGTCCGGCGGACCTTGGTTCTTTTTCGGTAAACCTTTCATCCTTCAGCGATGGACGCCAGATTTTGTCCCGAACCGAGAGGAGTTCCCTTCCATCCCGCTGTGGATAAAAATTAAAAATTTTCCCCTGTCTTGCTGGACCCCAGAGGGGATTTCAAAGATTGCTAGCTGTGTTGGTGTTCCACTGGCCGTTGATGCCCTGACTGCCGCAAAAACTAGACTCACTTTCGCTCGTGTGTGTGTCCAGGTTAGCAGCTCTTCTCCCTTGCCGGATGAAATCTATTACACGGTGGATGATAAAACCTTCCCTCTTACCGTTATTTACGACTGGAAGCCTGTCCCTTGCACTTTTTGCAACTCTATCATGCATTCCCAAACATCCTACCCTAATAATCCCAATCCTAATACTACTGAACCTCCTCATAACAGGGGCAGAAGCACCAGTAGAAAGCCTCGTAAAGCTCCACCTCCCCGCCTTAATATCCCCAAACCCCCCATTCCTGCGTTTTCCCAACCAAATCTTCATTCTACACCTATCACCACCTAATCTCAACCTTCACCTCCCACCACCACAGCCCAACCCCTCACTGTTATTCCATCCTCCCATGCTGCCCTGCCCAACCTTAATTCTCCTTCCACAGAGGCTCCAGACTTAACGACCCCTAATTCTTCGCAGCTTGATGCAAACCTCACTCAATCCAACCCCATTTCCTCCACTCCACATCCGAAATCCCCTCCCATCCCCACCACGAATAAATTCTCAGCCCTCTCTGTCAAAGATAACTCTTTGACTATTGTGAACACCAATCCCTGTGCTATGGGTGATGACAGGCAGCCTCCTAACTCGGCTCGGGAAAAACCTGGCAGCTCATCCCTTATTAATGACAAATCTTCTACCTCCCAGCCACCTACTTCTATTACCCAACCCAAAGTCACCAGAGGAAAATCGGCCAAGAAGGCCACCACCCCGACTTCCAAATCCCAATGACCACTCTTCCTTTGTTGGCGGCGTGGAACACCCGTGGGTTCAATAGCCCAAATAAAACTATGTGTTGCAAAAAGCTTGTTAACACTTACAACCTTGACCTTATTTTTATTTTAGAAACTAGAATCTCTTCTCCCAATTACAGCAACAATTGGTTCCTTTCTACACACGCCATCTTCCCACATGAAGGTTCTTATGATAACTTTGCTCTTGCTAGTCCCGGCAGAATTTGGGTTAAGTGGAACTCTTTGAATGTGAGATTTATCCCTGTTTTTACTTCTAGTCAGTTGATTCACGGCCAGGTCTTTTATGGAAATGCGGAATCCTTTTTGGTATATGTGGTCTATGCTTCAAATTCTTTGAATGAAAGGCAAAATCTGTGGAGGGATTTATTGGATATTGCTGTCAATATCAACTCTCCTTGGATCATTCTTGGAGATTTTAACTGTTGTCGATACACCAATGAAAAGGCTGGGGGATCTTTGCTTTCTAATAGCAAGGTTTCTGATTTCAACAACCTCATTTTTAACATTGGCGCTCATGATCTATCTTCTGTGGGGCATTTTTTCACTTGGTTTAACCAACGTACCGACAATCCTATACATATTAAGCTGGATAGAATGCTGGTTAATGATGCCTGGTAACAGACCTATCCTACCTCTTATTATCTGGTGGATGACCCGCAGATTTCGGACCATTCTCCCATTATTTTACACAATGCCAGAAAAATTCAACATAAGCATAGATTTCTCTTCAAGAATTACTGGGTCAATAAACCTGAATTTTGGGATGAACTGATATCTGTGTTCTCCCAAAAATATCATAGCAGCCCGATATACTCCTTCTATCAGAAGCTTAAGACTCTTAAGCTTAACATAAAATCTAAAAATTGGGTTTCTTCCATTGACCTTCAATCTGAAATTACTGAACTCAATTGTATCCAAAATCATATTCTGAAGCAAATTCATGATGCTCCCCTTGATTCTCATCTTAATCTGGCTTTGAAGGAGGTTAATCACAAGCTTCTTGAGAAAAATTCCAACTGGTCTGATTGGGTTATTCAAAGAGCAAAAGCCAAATGGTTATATTGTGGGGAGGATGATCTTAAATTCCTCTATTCTAAGATCAATGCTCGGCAGAACAACAATTTTATCAAAAGCATCACAACTTATGAGGGGACCTTTTCTGATCCCAGTGAACTCAACAATGCTATTGTCCAACATTTTAACAAGCTATTCAATAATGCTCCGCCTCACTATGCTATTGGGAATGCGCCTGTTTTTCTTACTGTTCCTGATAGCTTTGCCACCCAACTTGTTGCTCCTGTCACCATTGATGAAATTAAACATGTTATTTTCTCTGCACCCAATTCCTCAGCCCCGAGGCCTGATGGCTACTCCTTTGAATTTTACAAATCCACATGGCATATTATTGGGAAGCAGCTTTGTGATGCCATTCTTTCCTTTTTCTCCACAGGCTCTATGCCTAAGCACGCCAAGGCCACTGCCATTACTCTGATTGCTAAAAGACCTCATGCTCAAGACATTACAGATTATAGACCTATCTCCCTCTGTAATACCTTTTATAAAATCATTGCAAAGATTTTAGCAAACAGAATGAAGGATGTTATGCCTTATATTATCCATCCTAGTCAGTCTGGTTTTATTAAAGATAGAATTATCACTGATAACATTTTGCTAGCGGATGATTTGCTTAAGGAGTTTAATAAGAAAGGCAACCAATAATACTTCTGTGCTAAATTTGACATTCACAAGGCTTTCGACACTGTTTCAAGAGAATTCTTACTTAGACGACTGACTGGTAAAGGATTCCCTTCTGCCTTTGTTTCCTGGATTAAAGGTTGCATTTGCGATGTGCATTTCTCTATATCTATTAATGGAACACTTGAAGGTTACTTTAACTCTTCCTCTGGCCTCAGGCAAGGGTGCCCCCTCTCACCCTATCTATTCTGCATTGTTATGGACAGTCTGTCTTCTTGTTTTGAGGAAGCCAATCTCAATAACACCTTTGAAGGCTTACAAGCTGGTAATGAATCCTTCTCTCATCTCCTATACGCTGATGATCTTCTGGTTTTTGCCAAGGCCAATGAAAGCAATGCTCACTCTCTCAATGAGATCTTACTCAAGTTTGCTAATTTCTCTGGCTTGAAAGTGAATAGTAATAAGAGCAACATTCTGTTCTCCATCAATACTCTGTATGACCAGGAGATTGCTAATATTCTCAACATTCCAATCTCTTATGCTCCTGTCAAATATCTTGGTATCCCCATTTTTAGTAAGAAGCTCAAAATTTCTGATTTTCAGCCTCTTATGGCTAGAATTATGACCTCCCTTGATGGTTGGAAAGCGAAATCCTTATCTATTGCGGGCCGTTAACAATTTTTGAAATACACCATTTTCAATATTATTAGTTATTGGGTGAGAGGCTCCTTAATCCCTAAAACCTGCATCAAGAAAATTAACAGCCTTTGTTCTCGGTTCTTGTTTTATGGTGACATTCACAAGAAGAAAATGCACATGATATCCTGGAAGGATACTTGTAAACCTAAAACTGCTGGAGGATTGGGTATTCCTACTATTGATTCGTTATATTTTGCTTTTGGTTGCAAAACTATTTGGAGGTTCTTAAACAATGATGGCTTGCTGTTTAACTGGTGGAAGGCCAAGTATTATTCTTTTTGGAACTTCAAGCTCACTAAGAGCTCTTCTTACTGGCATTCTCTTTGTGATATTGCAAAATCTTTTAGGCAAAATTTGACTCTTAATATCACTGACTTCAGTAAGTTATCTTTTTATTGGGATCCTTGGTGTCTGGATCTCTCGGTTGCTGAAAGGTTGGTTAATGATAACAGGGAAGATTTAATTCCTTACTCTGATTGCTCTGTTAGTGACTGTTTTTCTGCTGGCACTTGGTCTTTACCTTCCACCATTCCTCCGAATTTAGCTGCTTTGATTTTCTCTATATCAAATTCTGGTCACACGAGGGTCTCTAGCTGGAATAGCAATGGCAAACCTTCTTTCCACACTTTTCATATGAACTTTTTTCAGGGTCTGGAAACCATACAGTGGTCTAATTTTATTTGGTTTAAGCATCATGCTACCCGTTTCTCTATTTACTCTTGGATGGCTTTTAGGAACGGGCGTAAAACTGCTGATGCTTTGATATCCAGGGGCATTCCGGCATCTCCTGATTGTGTTTTTTGCAAGACAGAAAAGGAAAATATTAAGCATCTTTTGTTTGAATGTGATTTCTCCTATAATATTCTTCTAAATTCTATTCCTCATATGAGTTGTATGCTTTTTAGACCCAATCTGTGGCAAGTTTTTATCTCCATTGAGGAAGGGAATATGGATTATATTCGGAAAAGCCTTTGCTATCTCTTGCTTACTGCTATTGTTTATTACATCTGGAAGGCTAGAAATGACAGGCTTTTTGGGAATAATATTGATTGTCAAACCACTGTTATTGGTAACATTAAGAGAGCTGTGCTGCTTAAGATTTTGAAGAAGAAATGCTTTCAAAATTTACATCATTTGCTGGAATGAATTGGCTTGAGCTCCTGGGCTGGCTCTTGTGGACTGCGGATGCTTTTCTCCTGGATGGCCTTCTTAGGCAACCGGGCAACAGGGTTTTGAAGGGCAATGATGAATGCAACATTATTTCTATCCCCTTGGATGGTCTTTTCGGCAACCAGGGGAACCACTCATCCGACTGGATGAATTTTGACGCTTGGGAGTTTAACTTGAAAGTTGCAACCTGAGCCCTTTTTATTAAATTTCAATTCTCTTTTGTGCACTGTTTATTATCTTTTTCTTAGTTTTCAGCAGCTCATTGCTGATAGTTTAGACTAGCTCTTTTTTATTCTGCAGCAATTTTTGTGGCTGATAGGGTTTTGTTGACAGGCACTGGTAAGTTGTGGTGGCTGTCAATTTTTTACTGTATCTTTTTTTACATTATATGAATTGGGCTACGGCCCCAAATTTTCCCAAAAAAATATATATATATTTGGGATTCCAGAGGGTTTAGCAGTCTATTTTGAACGGTATAGATTTGACGCCGTACCTATCGATTTGACGAGCTGTACAATCGGTCTATAAACTTTGGTAGCCGTCCACGTCGCCAACTTGTTTTTGTCTGCCAAGATTTTTTCATAAAAATATTAATAAGCACCTTTCACTCACATGTCATTGTCCCAATACAATTTTTATAACTATTATTTTATACTTTTTTTAAAAGTGCGTACAGATATTTTCAACATCTTTTATTAATAATCCCTTAATATTTATATTTTACGATACTTATTTTAAAATTTGCCCGAAATTTCTACTCTAAATTTTATTATATGAAGTTGAATGGAAAAAAGTAATTTATAATTTAAATAAAATTTCAATTGAGTTGAGCAATCAACGAGCTACAGACTATCAGTGTAGCTAAGCCAAGCCGAGTCGATCAATTTGATAAGATAAATAGTTTATGAGCTAAGTTTGATTATCTAATAAGTTGAGCCTCATTTAATCTCATTAGCTAATGAATCCAAACATTTAAAATATATTGATGTAAAAATTATTTAAAAATGTTAAATTCAATAGTTATAAGTACAATGTTGCTAAAAATATGAAAATACATATCTCTTTTCTCATTTTATTTGATCGAATATAATTTATATTATTTATTGTCAACTCATTGTCATGTCATATTCAGTCCCCACCCATCAAAGCTTTTATTCAAATTCATTGTATATACTTTTTACATTCATCTCATAGTAAATTTAAGAGAATATTATGGTCAATAACTGTTAATTTTTGTTAAAATGATGTTGATATTTTTTTCTCATTGTATTATAATAAAATTTTTAATTAGAATTTCTTTTTTCTTTTCATAACAAATGATCTGATTTAAATTCCGAAAACTGAAGCTATAATTCAAATTTGATCTTAAATAATTAATCAAATTTAATTTTAAAATAGGGTGGCTTCAATTAAGCTCATCCCCTTTGCATCCCTTTCATGATAATTTATATTTGAAATAACCTATTAAACTTATAAGAAACAAAACAAAACAAAAAATCTCATAAGCTCTCAATATGGACATCATTTTATGATTGGCAATAGTAACATTTATATTGTTATCAAGCAGCTAACACCAAGCCAACAGTGGGCCCACCCCTTCATCCCAAATCAGATCTTCACCGTTGATTGAAAAGCATACTACCAACCGCTGTTTTAAGTTTTAACACTAATGATACTTAGTATTAAAATAATTGTACCATTGTTAGCGTGTAAATTACTATGAAAGCGACAAACTAAATAAAATGAGGATAAGCCAAACTCGTTATCACGTCATGTCGATATATAGTACTAGCCCATGTGTCCGTACATATCAATTGATTAGTGATAAAACGTTTAAGAAAAAAAAGTACTTATTTATATGAGTTATATAGTCCGTATACATTTTTTACGAAGATAATTACAGAAAAAATATAATTAGGCGGGCCTAACAGTGTTAAAGATGCCATAAATTTTCTTTCTTTTTTTTTTTTCTTAATAAAAAATATGTATTTGATGCATGCATTTAATTTTTAAAATAAGATAAAAAATAATTAATTTTCTATAAATATTATTATGTAAAATAGTGATGAAGGGCAATAATAAGAGTGATAGCTGCTTGATAATGATAGGGGTTGGCTTGCAAATTAATTTTTCATTTAAGATAGAATAGACTAGTGCTTATTTGATATGGAGCAGTAGGATTAATGTAGGATATTATTGTCGGTTGTCATGAACTAAATATTCATGAGGTCTGGACTTAAATATAATTAATTAAGTAATGTGTATTTAGTGTTTCGCTCTTATTAATATTAGCTCTAATAAAGAATGTTTTGCTTTTTTTTTTTATTTAAAAATGTTTGTCTTTCATATTATTTATCCTAACAATATGATTATTTGATTACTTAATTATGCAATCAAATTAAGGCTAACCTTAATGCCATTTCATTCATTTATATAGCTTTAAATGAAAATTTATTCATTTACTTAATCAAATTTAGCAAATTGGGTCATGTGGTTTTTAGAACTTAGACGTGGGAGACAATTGATCTTTAAATACTTATGTTGTTTTTTCTTTGATGGCCCGTTTTTTGTTTTTCTTTTTATATGGTCCTTTTTTGTCTTTGGTTTCTTTTTAATTTTTATCATAGATATATGAAAGCCCTGTGTATCTGTGGTCCATTCAAGAGCTCAATGGTGTTCCCACATTGATGCATCACATCAATCTATTAAATATATCATTATGAATATCTTAATAATTTATAATATATATATAATTTTTTGAAATAAATCATAGTAGTCTTTTTATTTATGTGGTTTCCCCTAATAATTTATGTTGCATAAATATTTAATAAGTTGAATTAATAAAAATTTTCTTTTGAGTTAAAATATTTGATACTCTTCAGAAAAGACCATGACTTCCTTATGAAAAGTTTATGTATTCCTTCAGACAAGTGAAGTCGGCCACTTCGCTTTATGAATCAGACGACTTGAGCAAAAGACCCATTTGAAGTAGGTAGATGATTATAGATAGCTAGAAGCTAAAAATATTAAAAGTAACTTAAGCCCTATTAAAACACATAATATTGAATAATTATATCACTCATAGGTGAAGTTTCCTTAAAGATGCATACAATGAGAGGTAAATTTGCTCAAAGGCGAAGTCCTCACACACATCTCATCTTGGCAAGTTGGTTGAGAGTTTAGGCTACCAACTTAGAGGTTTTAGATTTGAGTCTTTGTGTATGCGGTGTGTGTGTGAGTTCACCTTAATTGACCTAAATGTCTAAAAAAAAAAATTCCTCCATGATAATATATAATTGTTCATCTTTCTTATAATATCA
Source organism: Dendrobium huoshanense (assembly GCA_016618105.1). NCBI lineage: Eukaryota > Viridiplantae > Streptophyta > Magnoliopsida > Asparagales > Orchidaceae > Dendrobium > Dendrobium huoshanense. The sequence goes on along the minus strand of CM028350.1, from coordinate 45,895,595 downwards.
CAAGAGACATCTCTCTTCTAGTCGAATGCATCAATAAGGTCTTTTTAAATAGATAGGGAATTATTGAGAAGTTTTTTTATCCAAAGAAGAGATTTCAAGTTATTTTTAATAAATATCATTTTGCTCATCTTTGAGTCTAAAAAAGTGGTGGTAGAGGTCAATAGAAGAATACCATTTAGCATTCTTAAGAGAAATCATGGCATTCTTCAACTTATTGCATAAAGAAAACATAAGCTCCGCTTGAATAGGAATGTTCCAGGTAGAGTGCACAATATTTAGGAAGACAGAGTTGTTAGACCCATAATTCTTATAGAGAAATCTTTTTGAAATATAGGTAGGATGATCAAACTACAATCAGATCAGAGAATGACCAGAGATTGAGGGATAAGAACCTTGAAGTAAGAAAGAAAGAATTTAGACAACTAAGCATTATTACAAAGAGCACGGTCAAGAAGACATCTGATGGAGCTATGAATTTGATTATTATACCATCTATAAGAAAGATCGCAGTGGGGAAAATCAGTCAGTCTCAAATTAAATATACAACCATTAAAGTCTAAGTTTGAAAGGAGGGGGTGATTTCCCCAAAATTTTCATTAGTTTTTCTAACATAGAGGTTGATTGGTTGAAGGAAAAAGGAATACAGTGTAAAAAGAATGCATTACTTTTTTTTACTTTTTTGTTTTTGGTTGGATAGAATGTAAAGAAAACTAATATCCTATTGTATTATAAACTCACAACTGCAGCTCATTTCATGTGTAAATAAATCAGGTAAAATCGAGTGAAAAAAAGAATTCACACGAGCGCTATAGAGAGAAGCCCACAATTCATTTATTCCTCCATTATCGTGGTAACCTTTATGCTTTTTTTCATTGATGTTCGACTTCACCTGCTTTGCGTGAGGTAGACTTTTGAACGAGTCGCTAAAAAGCTCCTTCGCCTCCTTTAACGACATTCTATCCTTGTCAAATATGTTTTCCAACCCTTCTTTGTGTGCGGATGAAACTAAAACAGAAGCCCCTTAAGTAAAAAAAAAAAATTAAACTCTTAAACATTTAAGTGCCTTTTGACTTAATAATTGGAAGTTACACCAACATGACAAACACGTGAGGCCTTAGATCAAAGCTGACAATATCTCGATAGTTAATAGTTTGGTCGTTACAAATCATATCATAGTGATATGTCAATTGGAAGATTAGAACTAAGTATCATACAAGACAAAGTGCTACGTCATGGGAGTCATCTCTTGAACCTAGTATGGGATAAAGTGCCACATGACTTGAACTTGTAGTGCCACCCACCTCTAGAAATTTATATGCATTATGGATGATTCTTGGATAAAAATAATGAAGACGATGTCAGTTACTTAAGTGTAGAAGATTGTGAAAAAAACTCTTAAACATCAAAGCGCCTTTTCGTGTAATAGTTGTAAATTCATTGAAAAAACTCTGCAGTTAAATGTGTTCATCCTTAAAAAATTCTGAGATATGTGACCTAATGCGAAATTACATGAATAGGACAAAACCGTGAGTCTTAGAGAACTAGGACAAAACCATAAGGCCCTTAGGCCAAAACAAATAATGTTTATATATTAAAAGTATTATAATTTTATCTTTTTTAAAGTTAAATATTAGTTTTCGCATAACTGAAATAACCCATATAATTTGTTTCTAATAAGATATTTCTCTTCATAAGAAAATATATATTTCAAAGTTGTTTGTTTGATCAAATACTTTATTGTAGCGAAATAGAACTGCTTTTCAAATAATAATAAACCTGACATTTAATAGTTGCCGTGTTTTGGAAGCAACCCTATTTACCCCGTACCTACCAAATATTCGAAGATCGAATCATGGAGCGATCGTCCACCTTCCTATAAGCTACGAAGTTGCCATATTTTTACTTAGAAAATAAATTAGATTATAATAATGGACCACAAAATCCTTTGACTGATACATCTAATTCGCTCAGAATAGATTTTTAGTTATCATAAATCTTAAATGATTAAATATATGTTGAGATGATTGAAATATCAAATTCTTATGGTTTTTTAGCTACGTACGTATTTTGTTTACACTATTTTTTTCTGATTATGAAGTGAATGAGAACGTTAGATTATGTCAGATCCTTATAGGTGTTTTCGCTATTTAAAAAATCTGATAAATCATTTGCTATATTACGCGCGCTATGCAAATGAAAAACTTATGCAAATGAAAAACTTAAAACTTGATCGGAGATTTCACTTTTAGAATTTAATTTCGATGTCCGTAACTTGAGAGTTTCATGGTCGACTTCAGGATTCTCGTTTTGATTAGAATTTAGGGTATTATAATTATTAGGTAGCACGACCTGGTGGCCAACGGACTGGCAGAAGTCCGTTAGTGGTTGGCAAACTAGTGGAAGTCCGGCGGCGAACGGGATGAACTACGGAGTTGGTCAAGAAGAACTCCGGTGGTAATATGTAAGAACTCCGGCGGTGATCGGCATGAACTACGACGGTGGTCGGGAGGAACCCCGGCGGTGGTCAGCATGAACTCCCACGGTGGTGGTTGGCAAGAGTTCTGGCGGTGATCGTTGACAAGAGAGCACCCAAACTCATATATTACTTTTCTTCTTTCTCCCCCCTCTCATGAGAAGAGTGGGGGCTATTTATAATTTTTTGAGAGTGACATGACTTGTAAATATATGGAGGGTCAAGGGCAAAATGGGAGTGATTTGAATGGACGACTAATATCGATCCCCTTGATCATGGACTATTGGACCGTTTATTGGTCAATTGGATGCCTTAACGATTTCAGAATTAAATGATCTTGGGTTTTTTGGATTCGTCTTGTCGAGCCGCTCGATTCGACTATAAGCATGCCATATTTGGAAACTGTTTGGTAATCCAAATTGTGCTTTGAACCCTTCAACAGCGCTTTAGACCCTTGATTTGGACCCATTCGGGCTCGGATTGAGTCGAATTTCATGTCGTTGGGCTCGTCTTCTTGATATGTTCAGTTCGATTATAAGTTTGTTGAATTTGGAGTTTGGATGGTCCCATATCTAATTTTGAAAGCTTTCAACTCAATTTTGTATAAAGATTCGTGTCCGATAAAGATAATTTTTGGTGACATATCAAGTATTATATATTATTATTATAAATCAGTATAAAATATATATTTAACGTACGAAAATGTTAAAAAAAAAAAACTTTCAAAATATGTATATAGAAAACTTAATTTGTATAAATATTTGAAGGTAGTCTAATGAAATTCAAGGACGCTTTTCAAATTTAATAATAATTTATTTATTTACACATAAAAACAAAATATCAATAAATATCTTTTATAGTATAATATAACGCATTCTAAAAAGTAAAAACCTTGCCGCTCTGGTTTCCACGAAAACTCGGTGCTCCACTACTATAAAGATCCGCCCGCTTCTCCTTCTCTCCCTGAATTGGTCATTCTTGACAGGGAGCTCGAGAAAGTGAGAAAGAGACATAGAGAGCGAGCGAGAGAGAGAGAGAGAGAAGGAGAGAGATGGGAACATTACCGTCGCCAGGCACAGAGGTGGGAAAATGGCTGGGTTTCGTGACAGCGGTATGGGTGCAGTGCATCTCCGGCAACAATTACACCTTCTCCAACTACTCGGACGCCCTCAAATCCCTCATGGGTCTCACACAGATGGAGCTCAACAACCTCTCGGTCGCCAAAGACATCGGAAAGGCCTTCGGCCTACTCGCCGGCCTTGCCTCCGACCGCCTCCCCACTCCCGTCCTCCTCCTCATCGGCTCCATCGAAGGTCTCATCGGCTACGGCGCTCAGTGGCTCGTCGTTCGACAGACCATCCCTCCTCTACCTTATTGGCAGGTGAATTAACTACGTTGAATGATTATTATTAATCAATATTCTTTTCAATGAGGCAATTCAACGAGCAGCTGAGGGTTGGTTGCAGATGTGCGTGTTCCTCTGTATGGGAGGCAATAGTACAACGTGGATGAACACGGCGGTTCTCGTGACCTGCATCCGCAACTTCCGCCGGAACCGTGGTCCTGTCTCAGGGATACTCAAGGGCTACGTGGGACTCAGCACCGCCATCTTCACCGATCTCTGCTCCGCGCTTTTTACCGAAGACCCGGCCTCTTTCATCCTCATGCTAGCCGTCGTTCCTGTCGGCGTCTGCGCCATCGCTATGATCTTCCTCCGTGAGACTCCTCCATCTTCAACTGCCGCTGATGATGCCGAGAGTCGATATTTTGGATGGATCAACGTGGCGGCGGTGGTCATCGCGGTTTATCTCCTCGTCTTTGATTTAACCGGAGATCACGGAGTTATCATCTCCCGGATCTTCTCCGTGGGTCTGATCGTCCTTATCGCCGCCCCCGCCATCGTACCAGCGTTCCTCTGGTTTAAGGCTCGATCAGCCTCCATGCGAGCGGCTAATTCGGATCTTGAGGTGGCCAGGAACCATATCCAGGAGCCGCTCCTCGCTGGTAGTAGAGCCGAGGAGAACTCTTCGCCGGCTGAAGCGGCAGAGAATGGGACTCAGGCAAAGGGTTTACGGAGGAAACCGGGGATCGGAGAGGACCATACTATATGGGAAGCGACTCGGAGATTGGAGTTCTGGATATTGTTCGTGTCGTTCCTCTGCGGCGTAGGAACGGGGATGGCTGTGATGAACAATATGGGGCAGATGGGGCTCGCTATGGGCTACTCCGACGTCTCCATGTTCGTCTCTCTGACCAGCATTTGGGGTTTCTTTGGCCGCATCGCCTCTGGCTCTATCTCTGAGCACTTCCTCAAGTACGCTTCTGCTTATCTGTTTTTTTGTTGCTCTGCTTTAGCATAAGGGGATTATAAAATTAAAAAAAAACGGCTTATAGGTACGGATGACATTAACTATGCATTAAAAAAACATCCCCATTTTGATCCTTTTGACATAAAACAGAACCTGATCACTTTTTTATAAGAGTAGATATTGTATGCATCAAATAAATTATATAAATTATTATTTTTTATTAATAAGAAAAAATTACATAAATTTTTAAGATAATTTGGGTAAACAATTTTGAAATATTCGTATGACCTTTGAATGTCAAAGAATTGAAATCAGATTTTGACATAAAAAATTTGCAAGAAATGAAGACAACTAACTTGAAGATAAAATACTTTTTTTTTAAAAAGACATTTTAGGTCAATTAAAACAAATTCGCACACATCACGTATGTGAAACACGAACCCATGATGATGTAGATTGGATCGATGGAAGAAGAGGATGCTTGAAGGAAGATAATCCCAATCCAGGGAACAAGAGTAACACAAGCTTCAAAGCTTCATAAAAGAGATAATATTCATCATCCTCTATTCCCCTTTTACAATCTATATATAAAAAGCAAGTAGAAACCTAGAGAAACCTAGATGATTCTAGAAAATATGCAACAACTTGTAACAAACTAAATTAGATAGTCTAAGGAACATTTTAAGCTAACATGCTCCGCATCATTCTCCCCTTGCATCAAAAGAGCTCGACTCCGTCGAGGCATGTCATCTTGAAGGAGATAGGTGTAATACTCATGAGTAATCCTCCAGGATCGAAGATTTTACCGCTTTGATATATATCCACAAACTTGTTTGGATGAGTAAAAGCTAGAAGCAAGCTACTAATGGTAAACCAATCATGTTGGAGACTTGAAAAAGTCATATGTAGGAATTGTTGAACTACAGTCAAGTCACTGTAAGTAAAGCCTTCCTTAGGACTTGGGCATATGCTAGTTTCTTCAGAAGAAAGTTGCCAATCTTGCAAAGAAGAAACATTCTCAACAGGCTTTCCTAGAAATTGTAGTGCAACTGTAATAAGAAAAAGTGAAATTTTAGCACCAGGGGAAAATCTAGCTCTTCCTCCAAAAGATGAAAAATATGGGCTAATTCTCCAATTTTTTTTCTCCTTGTTCTCTTCAGCCAACCTTCTCCATGGGTTGAATGGTAAAGCTCCAGGATATATTCCTTCATCTAATTGAATAACTAATAGAAATGGCAGTATAAGGTATCCTTGTGGGATAGTAAAGTCTTTATCATCCACATTTGCTTTTGCCTTCCTCAGCAACCAAATTGATATACCCTCAAGTTTGAGGTTTTCATCAAAAACACATTGATTGAAAAGAATGGCTCTATAGTCATCCCATTCAAGAATCTCATTATGGATCCTTCTTCTGATGCACTCATGCTCAATCAGGAACAGTTCTAATGCTTGAGGGCATTGAGTGAGGAAGTAAACAACGAACAACCTTATTTTAGTTGTAGTTTTATTCCCAGCAAAGAGCAAGTTTATGATGAAATCAACAATTTGATTATCATTCAAGTTCTCTTCCTCCACCAGCCTACCAAGAACTCCGCTTCGTTCTATAGATCCACCCCGCTGATGCCCATTAGCTATCATATTCTTGATTTTTGCAAAGATGCCTTTCCTTTCCTTCACAGCAATGTGATAGATAAATCCTGGCAAATTAATTGGGACATATAAGCAACCATCTCCAAAACATGCTATCTCTTTGATTTTAGACTCAGATGACATTCCCATAAGTTGATTAACCATCAAATTGATTGCCACCTTTTTGCTGCAAACATCCTGAAGCACAACAACCTCCTTATCAAGAAGATAGTTGATTGTTTGAAACAATATAATTTGCACATCACTTGAGTTGGAACTAATCTTCTCAAGCTTCATTATATTAACCACAATTGCATGAAGTCTCTTCTGCTGCTCACCATGAACTACAATCACCCCATTCTTCCCAACCAGATCTCTAAAAGACTTTGGATAGCTAGATTGAAATAGCTTTCCTTCATTTTGCATTATATACTGGTTGAATATTGAAAGATCAAGAAACTGGAGACCCGTGAACCGCCTATGCATAAGATCGATAGCTTGTTGAAACTCTCTCTGTTCTTCAAGCTTTCTATGAAGAAGAATATTCTGGTTGTCGTTTGAATAAAACTTTCTTGCCACAAATGGCTGAAGGTTAAAGGGATCTCTGGAATCCAGCCCTGTTGGAGTCGCACAACCAGAAAAATCTCCCTTATCACCATGTTGCTTCATATCTAGGCCTTTTCCCTTCTCTTTATAGGGTTTGACAAGAACTCCAGCATCACAGACGAAGTGAGCATTGCCCTTTGCAAGGATCAGTTTATCCGCAGTGAGGAACAATTTCACGATCTCAGGGTAAAGGAAGGTGAAAAACCCAAATATTCTCTTCCACAGATATGGGATCCTTAATTCTTGCACTGGTCCGTAAATGCTCCAAATTTGAACTGGGATAAGAGTTTGTTCTGATGAATCTTTGTTCACTCCCTTAACCACTTTCTCAACAATGGTGGCATGTAAGCGTTGATCTAAGAGATCATACATATTTCCTTCAAGGAAACTAACAATGTTATAATGTGAGCCGATTGACGTTAGGTAAGAGCAGATCCGAGAGGGCAGGGGCTCAGTGGAATTTGGATAAGCAGGATTTTTACTGTTGTCTGCAGAGCCAATGACGCTGGTGATGTTGCTACAGTGGATATTCTGACTTTGAAGGTCTTCTGAGCTCTTGAAGCTTGGACTTGAGTATAGGGAAGGAAGATTCAGAGAAGCAGAATTCTTCTCGTCGCCGATTTCGTGCAAGGGCTTCTCCTTGGCTTCGAGTGAGGGTTCGGCCATGGGATTGCGGAAGTTGCGCGGGAATGGGAGTGGGAGCAGAGGCGCGGCACTGATGGACGCTGGACTGGGTTTGGGTTCATAGGAGCTGAGTGGGAGTGAATAATGGTCATGCGGAGTGGCAGCGGCGGTTGTTTCGTCGGGTAGGGAATCACGAGATAGTACTGGGACCTGGAGCGAAGGTGGAGGCGTGGGTTCTGAAGGCGGATCTGATCGGGACATGGTGAATTGTTTTTCTTCCATGAAATCGAAATCAGCGACCAAAGGATCGCATTGGAGCTGCTTTGGTTGTGCGTGCGTGTTGGAGGAACAGAGGAGCAATGAGGCCGGTATGGTTGCCGACCTGCTCATGGTTCTCTCCACTGAATGCATGAATTTAACACATAAAGCATCCATTCGATCAAGTGATGCAATCACTTGAGCTACCCAAAGGGGTTCATGGCGTCGATCGTCATCAACTGCCATTCTTCTTCGGCGTCGAACGTCGTCGGCCGCCCATCTTCTTCGGCGTCGATCTTCGTCGGCCGCCCATCTTCTTCGGCTTCGATCATCGTCGACAGCCCACCTTCTTCTGCAATCCATCATTCTTCGCAAGCTCCGGGCTCTGATAATTCTGTAAGCAGCCGCTGCCTCCGTCGTCATCGCTGGATTCGATCGTACCATTGCCTAGTATTTCCTGTGGCTCTTCATCGGAAGCGGACATTTCTCGTTCTGCCTCTCGCCATTGACGCGGGTGACGATCATCGACTGCCCTGCGTCTATTGATTTGTCTATTCACTGGTGCCTCATCTCGCTGCATTTGACGCTGCGGTAGTCGTTGTCTAATGAGATTAAACTCGCGACGAACGTCTACGGTCAGCCTTTGAATCTCTGTCGCTAGCTCCTCAAGCCGGCGATTAACTGTATCGTGGTTTGCCCACAAAGCTTCGATGCTCCGACCGCCCTCCGTGGCCGGTTCCTTGCCTCTATCTGCCATCTTCTTCACTGTTAGCTCTGATACCAACCTAATGCAGATTGGATCGATGGAAGAAGAGGATGCTTGAAGGAAGATAATCCCAATCCAGGGAACAAGAGTAACACAAGCTTCAAAGCTTCATAAAAGAGATAATATTCATCATCCTCTATTCCCCTTTTACAATCTATATATAAAAAGCAAGTAGAAACCTAGAGAAACCTAGATGATTCTAGAAAATATGCAAGCATCACATGACCTCTTATTTGATAATCAAACCTCTCAATCAATAGACCAAGATAAATTGCGGATGTATGATATTGATGAATTCTGATGGTCATGAGTTGAAGTGGAGGAATGCATCGGGCTTGTTGTGTGATAGGAAAGTACCTCTCAAACTTAAGAAAAAATTCTATAAGAAGGTGGTGAGGCCTTCAATGTTTTATGGTGCCGAATGTTGGCCATTAAAAGAGAAGCATAACACCAAATTAAGTGTGGCAGAGATGAGGATGCTTAGGTGGTTGAGTGGCTTTACCTTTAGAGATAGGATACAAAATGAGCATATACGTGAAAAGGTAGGAGTAGCTCCAGTAGAAGATAAGATTAGAGAGAGTCGTCTTAGATGGTTTGGTTACATAAAACGGCGGCCTTCCGATGACCCAGTTAGGAGAGTAGAGATATTAGATTTGACTTATGTTAAGAAAGATAGAGGCATACCTAAAAAGACTTGGCTAGAAAATATTAGGAATGACCTTTCTTTATTAGATTTAAATGAGAATTTGACTTATAATAGGACACAATGGAGAAAAAAGATTCATGTAGCCGACCTCATATAGTGGGATAAAGGCTTAATATTGTTGTTGTTGTTGATGATGATGATAGTCATGAGTGACGTATGGTACTAATGAATTCTGCATAGAGGAAGTAGATAGAAACGAACTGGTTCGAACCTATGATTTAGCTCCAATAGGATTGGCCTATGATGCTTAGTTCACTTCAGGTTATAGTGACTTGATAATGCATAAATTTTGTGGTAAAATTTAAATAGAAAATTTCTAAATTACATTTGGGACCATTTGACTTTTTATTTTAGAAAATTAATAGCTGAACTCAAAATCTCAATGAGAAATTCTTTGATCGACATAAAAAAATGAACTCATCCAACTCCAAATGAGTCAAAATCAAACACTTGAAGCGTTATTGAAAACATCTTGAGATTAATTTGATGACCAAATGATCTTCAAATCTTGCATTCTTTTGTTCAAATCAAGCATCTTGGCTAAATAAATCCAATGAGCATGAGATTGTTTAATTATGATATCATTAAAATATCATATAATCCAAATACTGAAAAATGATCTATGATGAAGGGAATTAATACAATAAGTCCGATGGGGCTCTAAGCTTGAGTTTATATCCATTGTTTGATATTCAAGAGAGCTCAGAAGTTTGAAGAATCACAGAACTTATTTTCTTGTTTACATTTTACTATCATTTTAATATCTTTGTTTACATATAATGCTTCGATTCTTGTCTATGTAAGAGGATTAAGTAAATTTTATCCTCTGTTTACATATATGATTGCATTGCTGCTACTCCCTGCATTTTATTTTTGATGTTTGAGATCGATTCTATTCTACTTTCCATCCAAAGTAAAACAATTGGCTGGATCATACAATTAAAGAACAATAAATAATGGGACATTGGGCTGAGTATGAGCAATTGCAGAAGCTTTTATTTGCCATGCGAATTTGGGAGAATATGGTAGTAGGTTTCTGTTATGCCTTTGGTTTTAGACATTCTATTAATTCAGCCTTCCTTTATCAAGTAATAACATACCTATACTTTGTCACAGGAAGAGTGGAACACCCAGACCTCTTTGGAATGCAGCTTCACAAATTTTCATGGCAGTAGGATATGTAGTGATGGCCTTGGCCTTGCCAGGATCTCTCTACATTGGCTCCGTTGTTGTTGGCATATGCTACGGTGTCCGACTCGCAATCTCCGTCCCTACCTTATCCGAGCTCTTTGGACTAAAGTACTATGGCCTACTCTACAACGTCCTCATCCTAAACCTACCGCTCGGTTCTTTTCTTTTCTCGGGTCTTCTTGCTGGTTTCCTTTACGACGCTCAAGCCACCAAAACTCCTAGCGGCGGAAACACTTGTGTCGGCGCACATTGCTATCGGCTTGTTTTTGTGATCATGACCTTTGCTTGCATTGTTGGGTTTGGATTAGATGTGTTATTGGCAATGAGAACAAGGAATGTTTATTTAAAGATTCATATGAGCAAGAAGTTGAAGAAGAGTGGTAGACAACAGCAGCAGCAGGCTATTAAAAGTTGAGATAATTAGTCAATTTGTTTGGGTTGTATAGTACTAGTTATTGTTATTAGATCTGGAGGTCTGATCTTTCGGTTATTGCGTTAGAATTTATGGAAAAGTGGAGGAGGTTGATGCAAAAGTGGAGCTAGCGTTGGATCAGCTGAGATGAATTCTTTTCTTTGCGCAGTAAGTGAGCAGTTAAAATTGTTTAAGGGATTCTTCTTTAGCTGTTTGAAGTTGAAAATATGTTTTATCATTTTATATGTAGTAAGATTCATCATATGATTGGATGTTAGTAGAAATTTAAAAGTAACTTTGCAAATCTTTTTTGAATTTCATAAATTTAATGTTTTTATTTTCACATAAGTAATAAATGAAAATAAATTTATTATAATCTCTTACTACCAGAAATCAAATTAGCAATTTACACGAACGTTTGATTTGTGGTGCAGTTGTATAAGCCTGAACTCAGTTATATAAATTTCTTGCTATTAAATTGAATATTAATCTTTGACTCGCTTGAGCAAATAATTTTCACTTCAATTTCTTACCTTCTTCGACACAGTACCTCATAAGATCTCAGTAGGCGTTGGCCATCTGTCATCGTCAGAGTAAGGTTTTGATTATGAATAAAATTCATTACTTTCTAACTATTGTTGGCATTCAAATATAGGCTTCATTTGAGATGACTTTTTTGGTGCTTAAAGCAGCTTCCGGGTAAAAAAATTTCAACTTTTGTACTAAAAAGTTGTTTTAAGAAGTAGCAAAAAAGCCGTCCCAAACAATGTCATAGTCTCTTTGGGATAGCTTCAGCTTTTTTATACATGATTATTAAAAATCTCAATGATACTAATCAATCAACACTGCAAATGATCCAGTATGAGTTCATATTAACTCAAATCAAGTACTTGAAATATATTTGAAGTGTAAATTTTAAGAAGAAGCATTTCCATAATTAAATTATGTGAATGAGCATAATTTTACAAAAAAAATAAAAAGAGGGAATTAGCCAAACTATTTGGCTAATTCTAAAAACGTCAAACTATTTGGCGTATTAGATGAAAAATGTAGAATTAGCCAAACTATTTGGCTTATTCTTAATACCCAAAAAGTTTGTATAAAATTAGTTGTATTTGTATATTTTGTGAATTTAATTTTAATATTATTGGTATAAAACTCTATGTTGTTTATAATTTTTACTTCAAAATTTTTTTGGCAAAGTTAATTTTATAAACGTTCAGTTAGCTTATTTTGTCCTAAAATCTTATATATTAACATTTAAATTATATTTTAAATGTAAAAGACAAATTAATCTTTAATGAATTGTTATTTTTAAATATAAATACCTTTATTTTAAATATAAAAGATAAATTAATAATTAAAATTTTTTATAAATAAATTTTAATATGGATAAATTATTAAAATTGGTGTTTTTTAATGAAAATATGTATACGCATCAACTTAAATAATTAAGTCAAATGTACCAATAATATTACAATTAAATTCACAAAATATACAAATATAACTAATTTTATACAAACTGTTTGGGTATTAAGAATTAGCCAAAATGTTTGTCTAGTTTGCGTCTTTTTAAAATATTTGTAAATTTTTGCTCCTTCACATAATTTAATTTTTGTTCATGCTTCTTCTTAAAATTTGTTCTATTTAAAAACTTCTCGACATTAATTAAAAGACTAAAAGGTCTCCAAATCTTGTGTGCTTTTAATCAAATCAAGCGGCTCGATGAGATAAATATAATGAGTCCAAGTTCATTTGATTCTAACACTATTAAGACACTGAAATGTTAGATAAATACTCTACGATTAAGAAGATTATTATGTTTTATTTGATAGAATGTTTTAAATTCAAAATGATCGAAATTCCCTTATCAAGAAGAAATGTATAAATAGGGTCTCCTTTTCTATAGGAGAGGTTATTCGAGAGACGAGAGAGCTAAAGAACCATATAGCATCTTCCATTACATATTAGAATATTGCAACTAAGTCAAGACCTGTGATTTTTCTCATTCTATAATTTTTTTCATGTTAAAAATTTTAGTCTCTCACAGTTTTCCTTAGTATATGCTAAAATAAGATATAAAATAAATACTTTATTGTTATAAATTTTATAGCATGTAATGCCTCATCCATATTAAATCTCGTCATTACTATACATGATGTTCCAATTTTCACCTAATGAAACTTCACTTTATGAGATGATTTCTCCATAGTTTTATTCAGTGGCGGAGGAGGAAAATATATCGGGGGGGGGGCCTAATTTTTTTTTTTTTTTTATAATTTCCTTCAACTTTTTTACATCCAGGCTTATGACCAATATAATCAGAATTAAAAATGATAAAACTTTGGTAGTGAATTCGTTTATTTTCTTTCTTCACAAAATGACTTCAATCATCAAATCACTTGATTTCTGCTAGAACATGTTTAATATATTAAATAAATATGCAATATTAAAAATCTCATTGCACAAAAAAAAATCATAAAATTTCTTTAATATCGAGTCAATATAGGATTAAGATAATATCAATCAAGAAAAAAATGTAAATGAATGGGAAATTAAATTGGGAGTAATTTGAATGGTTGATCAATCTTGATTATGACCGTTTATTGGGCATTTATATGTCTTAGTGATATCAAAATTAGACGATCTTAGGCTCGTTGGATTCGTCTTGTCTAGCCGCTTGATTCGACTATAAGAATGTCAAATTTGGAAACCGTTTGGTAATACAAATTATGGTTTGAACCTTTCAAATATGCTTTGGATCTTTGATTTGGAGTCATTTGGGTTCGGATTGAGTTGAATTTGGTGTTGTTGGGTTCATATTTTTGAGACGTTCAGCTCGACTATAAGTTTACTAAAATCATAGTTCATATGATCTCTGATTTAATTCGTGAAGTTTTCAACTTGATTTTGTCTTGAGATTAAAAATAAAAATTTTCAATTTTTTTCGTGGGGGTGCGCCACTCCCCCGGCGCCTATGGTATTATTGAAATCAACATTTAAGAACAAATATTGTTTTTTATTTTATTTTTCTTAATTCTAATTCATTAGATATACAATCCTTCCAACATTGAAACTAGCATAATAGGCATAATCATTACTATGTGCTAGAAAATTTGAGTCAGTAGAATGTATGTTTTACATCTTAGCATTATATAAAAATTAAACAAGCAAAGATAAAAGTACTAAGATCAAACAAATTTTATGTGAAAAATCTGAAAAGAGAGGCATGATCTAGATAAAAGATTCCACTATAGAGTAGATAATACAAAAACTGATATGTCACAAAAAAGCATCTTGATATGGCACAAATCTCGATACAAATATGAACAAAAAATTTAAAAATTAAATTCATGATCATCCAAATTTTAGTTTCAACAAACTTACTTCAAAATTATACATCTCATGAAGACAAACCCAATGACACCAAATTCAATGCAATCCGAATCAAAATGAACCCAAATCAAAGGAACAAAACATGTTGAAAAGCTTCAGAGTATCATTTGGATGACCAATTGATATTCGAATATGACATGCTTGTAGTAGAATCTAGCAGCTTGACGAGACAAATCCAACCAGCCCAAGATTGCTTAATTCCAACATTGTTATGACAAATAAATTTTCGAAGAACGCTTCATGGTCGAGGGAATTAATATATGCCGTCTGATAGAACAATCCAAACTTGCCTTAGATCTTCTCCATATTTAATATGAATGTCACTATAAAAAAACTATAAATATACCCTCAATTTTCACATATGGGAAGAGAAAGAGAGGAGAAAGCTAAGGAGGTCACTTGCATTCTCTAGTTAGCACTTGCACTGCCTGATCTCTTCCTACATTCTATGAAAGTGAATGGTTTTTAAAATCTTTTTTTTAGATATATTTGAATCCATTGCAAAATAATTTATCTATCTTTTGAGATAGTATTTTATTTTTAATATTATATTCAATCACAATAATAGGAGAGCCTCGAATCTGCGTAGACTTTAAGCTAAAATATTATTTTCCCACTCCACTAGCCTTTTATAGA
Source organism: Dendrobium huoshanense (assembly GCA_016618105.1). Classification (NCBI taxonomy): domain Eukaryota; kingdom Viridiplantae; phylum Streptophyta; class Magnoliopsida; order Asparagales; family Orchidaceae; genus Dendrobium; species Dendrobium huoshanense. The sequence goes on along the minus strand of CM028350.1, from coordinate 45,880,589 downwards.
CTTATGCCTATTCATTGGTTGTAGCCATATCTCTTCATGATTACCGACTATTAATGAACTTCCGCCCATTCGTTGGCCACCGCTAGACCTCTTCCTAACTAACGATCATCATTGGACTTTTGGCTAGTTCGTTGGCCGTTGCTAGATCTCTTCCTGACAATTGATCAACATCAGACTTTTGCATGTTTGTTGGCCACCACCAGATCTCTTTTCGACCACTAACTATCATTGGACTACAACCATTTGCTGGCTATCATTAGATATCTTCAAATTCATCGATTATCCTTGGACTTCTACCCATTTATTGACCGTCATTGGATATCTTCCCGAACACCAATCATCACCAGATATCTTCCCATTCATTAGCCACCGCCAGATCTCTTCTCGACCACCGAATATAGCTGGACTTCCTCCCGTATATTGATTATCACCGGATCTCCAACCATTGCTAGATCTCTTGTAACAACCCAACCCGATAAAATCCATTAATGAGACAGGTCCTATCGTATTGAGTTGTGACAGACAAATTCCAATATACAATTTTGAAAATATTTCAAAAAAATTCTTCTATTTAAACTTTAAATAAACTACAGACTACATAGCTAGTAAAAATATCTCAGGCACTAAGAATAAATTGTTCAACAAAATTATGTACATATATATCATCAAAATGAATATACAATCATAGAACATAATTGTGTAAAAAACAAAATAAAAGAAATACATAAGGACTAATATCAAAATTATTTGAAAATGTAAATCCATAAGCTCATCCCCTTTCCTAGATCCTGAAGTGAAAAGCAAAACTTCTATGAGCTAAACGAGCTCGATCACAAACACCAATTTAAATCTCTAAAAACTTTCTTTTGTTAAATATTTTTAGAATATTTAAAGCAATTTGATGTAGTATAATAAATTTCTGAGCTGATCAGAATAATAAATGAGTAGCAATTATCCAAAATTCAAATAATAATACTGAGTAATTAAATACATTAAAATTCAAATAACAAAATTTAGATTTATGTTGCCGACCGTTATAAAAAATAATGAAACTAAAGCACATGTTATGATGAAGATGATTTATGATTTGGACTTATAATGACTTATGAAATAGTTTTTAACTACTGAACATTCTCCTGATTGTTGCCACCATATTTCTAACATATATCTTTCATTCAAGATCAAGAGTACCCATCTTAAGTTTGACATGTTTTCTAATGTATTGTACTTTTCACTGTCATTGAGTTAAGGGGCACGACGATCTTTGTAATAAGTTTAACCATTAGTGGAAACATTTCAACTAGGCAATGCCCCGTGATTTTCTCATTTTCAGGATTTTTCACGTAAAAATCTCGATGCCTCTTATGACTCTAGTAGTCTTTCTTTCTTTATTTTTTTTTAATTTATTTTGTGTTGGATCTCCATGCAAACCTTGGACACTAAACTCTTTCTCTCTCCATCGTTGTGAATGTTTCATAATACAACAAAAATAAATGTTTGATTTTTTCTGAGGGGGATTATGGAAATAAAATGTCTACATAACAACAATTAACTACTAATAATGGAGCTTGATTTTCCGTTATAGAGATTACAAAAGTTTTGTGTTCACAAACAAACAATTTAATTACAATTATAATGCTAAATCTTAACAAGAGTCTGAAGATGACGGTGATTACTAATGGTGATTATCGAAAGTGAAGGTGGTTGTTGATGACAATTACCAATGACAATCACCAGCGATGGTTATTGGTAGCAATGGCTAAAAAATGCAAGTGAATTCTCTAGTTCTCTCCTTTCTCCCTCCCCTAATCGCCTTCATGTGGAGAATGAGACTCTATTCATAGGCTTTTTGGGATGAAAATTTTGATAATTTAAATCATAATTCAAAATACTCCATCTTATGGTTCATATTAATTTTTCTTGATTATAACATATTTTTTCAACGTTTAGATGACTGCTCCTTGGATTCATACCGTCGAGTTGCTCGATTCGACTATAAGAATGTCAAATTTGAAGTTCAAATGATCATGATTTTAATTTCTAAAATTTTTAATTCAAAAAAATGTCTCAAGATTCACATATATCATATCAATCATATTATGGATCAAATTCTTCCTTCACACTTAAACCAATGTTATTTGAAGGTTTATCTCTCCCAGCTAGTTTTCGTATCCATATCATTAAAATTGTTTTTTAACAATCAATTTTTTTGTGGGTATCAAAAGTTCAATTTAAAAATATAAAAATAAATTAATGTAATTTAAAGGTGAACTTTTTAAATAATCATAATGAACGCTTAAGAAAAAATTTAGATATTTGTCATACGTTAGTTTATTGACAAAATCGGACAAAAAATCCATATTTTGCGTAAGAAATTAAAATCATAGGCGACAATTGTCAGCCTTATTATTAGCTCTCACACTTAGAACTAAACAAACAATAATTTCGAAACTTCTTGATTGGTTCTCAGCATCAAATCGTTCCTCCCTCTCCACGTCACGGCTGTCAGCAAATCCACTGACTGAAAGCCACGTGTCATTGAACCATTATGAACCGCTGGATGTTACACGTAGATTGATCAAACCATTCGGGATCGTTTCTCAATTCTCCACGTCACACCAGCGAGAAAATCCACTTAAAAAATGCCACGTGTCGCTCCAGCAATAGGAACCGTCAGATGTTCCACGCAGGATAGATCAAACCATTTTTCAGGGTGAGATTCATAGCCAAGTCGTCGTTGGAGTCGTTCTGTCCGAAGATCGGGCGGCGTATTTAGATCTCAAGCGAGAGTCACCTTCCAAAATTGCAGCGAGTCTTCTGAATTGATCGGTCTCGGGTAAGCGCAATGAGGAAATGGATGATCCCTTCCGCTCTCCTCCTACTTATCATTTTCTCTACCCTTCCCGATCAAGGTAAGTTATGGCGATTTAGGGTTTGGTTTTAGGGTTTATATGACTCAGCTTATGCTGTCATTGCTGCTGTCGCTTCAGTTTTTTTTTTTTAATTGATCACTGATGATTTCCAAGGAGTTGGAACTGAATTCTGTTGTTTTTGTTCGGATCTTGCAGGTCGTAAGCTTCAAGCGAATGCAGAAGACAGTGGCGATGCAGATGAGCTCGAGAGTCCGCCGAAGGTGGAGGAGAAGCTCAGAGCTGTACCTAGCGGAGTGTCCACCGACTCTGATGTCACCAAGAGGTATAAAATTGGAAGATTAATTTTGTTTGCGTTGTTTTCAACATGTCAGATCGGTTTGGAGTAGTCAGTGTATTAGGGTAGGACTGAAAGATGAAATTTCGTTCCCCTTTTTCTCGTTAAATGTACAGAGAGGCGGAGTCGATCGCGCAGAACTCTCTGCGTAGTAGCTCGGAGAAGTTTGAGTTCCAGGCTGAAGTGTCGCGGTTGATGGATATAATCATCAACTCTCTATACAGCAACAAAGATATCTTCTTGAGGGAGCTCATCTCTAATGCCTCTGACGTGAGTAGATGGCTCTTATTTTAGCATTGTTAAGGTGCATAGGAATTTATGGTTTTGTCAAGATTATTTGACTTATTTGCTTTTGAAAATAGGCATTGGACAAGATCAGGTTCCTTTCGCTCACTGATAAAGAGGTCCTAGGGGAAGGCGACAATGCAAAACTTGAGATTCTGGTTAGTGAACTGTGCTACTGTAAAGCTGAATGATTGGTTTAAATGAAGTGCTTTAATGGTAATAAATGTTTTTTATTGTGCATTATAGATTAAGTTGGACAAGGAGAAGAAGATTCTTTCTATCCGGGACAGAGGTATTGGTATGACAAAAGAAGATTTAATTAAAAACTTGGGAACCATAGCCAAATCTGGAACCTCAGGTATTACCTACTGGATTAGTGGGCCATTAGTAGTTTATATGACGCAGGTGAGGGCATGTTTGTAATGGCTGTTGTTTTTCATTGGTTGCAGCTTTTGTTGAGAAGATGCAGGCGAGTGGTGATTTGAATCTCATTGGCCAGTTTGGCGTTGGGTTTTATTCTGTATATTTAGTAGCTGACTATGTTGAGGTCATTAGCAAGCATAACGATGACAAGCAGTAAGAATTTTGTTCTCTTTGATGTATCAATTTAATCCATAGGGTACGGTTCATCTCTCTTTCTTTTTTTAAATTGATGATGATCCTGTTATTCTATTTCGCTCTCCAGGTATGTCTGGGAATCTAAAGCTGATGGCTCCTTTGGCATCTCTGAAGACACATGGAATGAGCCTTTGGGCCGCGGAACTGAAATCCGCCTGCATCTTAGAGATGAAGCCAAGGAGTATCTAGATGAAAATAAGTTGAAGGTGAGCATAACCCATCTTAAATTTGAAACCAGCTTCCCTAATTTACTTGTTGAAGTTGCTTACAACTACTGGTGTAGTAGTCAATCAATATTATATTATAAAAAAAAAATCTTTCGGTGATCTTTGTGGTAATCTTTCTAGCCTTACCACATCTTAGTAAAGAGTACTTTTAAGTTTTCTTTGCATTAGATTGACATAGGAGTGGAAAATATCTAATATTTATATGTTGTGGGGAAAGAGAGACTAATTTATGGTGAAGATTTTAGTGACTATGAGTTTGGAGCAATTAATGAAGATGGTAAACCATATTAGATTTTACTCTAGCTTATGATTTTGTAATTGCTAATACTTTATTTAAGAAAAGAGTTGAGCGTCTCTTCACTAGTAAGAATTGATATAGTAAAACTCTGATTGATTATTTTCTTATATGAAAAATAGATTGTTTAGAGTGCAATGATTGTAAAATTATTCTGTGTGAAAGTTTATGTACCTAGCATTGTTTATTAGTTTTAGACTTTAAGGTGAATGAGTTGAATATGAAAAATAAAGTACATGGTTATTTTAGGAATAGAGAGAGACATTTATATAAGACTAATAATTTTTTTTTGGACTAAAATTCAAGATCTTAAGATTTTGTCTGTGCACGAGGAAGTTAATGTTATATGGGCAAAAATAGCTAGTGATATTAAAAATGTTACAAAAGATGCATTTGAAGTATAAAAAAAGTTGTTAATAGTAAAAAATAATTGATGGTGGAATCAAAATATGTAAGAAAAGACAATAAAAATAAAAAACTTTGTTATAAAAAATGGTTTAGACGTAAAAGTTTGAAAAATTAGAAAATATATAAAGAAGCCCGTAATGAGTCTAAGAAAGTAATATGCGATGCAAAGAATTTAATTTTTAAGGATTTATATAATATATTAGATATTAAGGATGACTAAAGATATATGTATAATTTAGCCAAATGGAAAGATAGAAAAATAAGTGTTTAGTTCAAGTAAAGTGCATTAAAGATGAAGATAAATTTTCTTTTTAGAAAAGGATCTTCAACGAAGGTGGATGAAATATTTTGATAAGCTTTTCATTGAAGATTGTGAGAATATGATTGACTTTATTGACCTTAGCACCCTAAATGAAATTAGAGAATTTTGTTTTTATTGACTTGTTAGTAAAATTGAAGTTAGAATTCTTAAAGAAAATGAAGTGTAAAAAAGCTGATGGAGATGATGATATTCAATAGAAGGGTGGAAATGCTTAGTTATATTTGTTCTATTCCTTGCCAAGTTACTTTTTGGTCTATTCCTTTCTTCATTATACTTCTTCTTTAGTTCTCTTTTTCATCTTATTAGTGCTTCTTCTATTCTACGACTAGCTCAATCCATAAGTATTTTCTACAAACTTATATTTAATAATGGCCACTCGCCACTCTTCTCTATTTTTTGATATATGTACTTCTCACTATTTTTTTTTTTTACACAAAATAAAAATATATTAATAAGCCAAAAAAATACATCATAGACTCAAACAAAAAAGAAGATAAGACCAAATAAGAGGAGAGATACAATCAAAACGCAAGCTCAGAAATCAGTCAAGGCTTCCAGCGTCCGAGACATCCAGCACGGACCATCCAGAAGAAGTAGAATGACACACCAACGGTTGCCACCAGCAAAAAACGACCGGGACGCGAGCCCCGACCACATCATTGCCCAAATCCTCTCATAGCATCCAAACGAACAGCAAAACCAAACGAAAACCGAAGCCAAACAGCTAAACAACAACAAAACGCCATGCAAAATCACCTTTTACGTCTACCTCTCATCCAAAATTGTCCACTAGTAGCAACATTGGCAGAGCGAACAAGGGAAAAATCAGAATCAGAATCATCACAATCAGATTGCGCTTCATTATCCGACGAATCAATCAACCAATCTTTCTGTTTCCTAGTCTCCATAGCCCTGGAATTACCCACACAAATAGCCAACTTATTAGAATCAACGACATTTACAGGGACCTCAACTAGATTACAATCGGAAGGAATAACATCCTCCCTAACCATATCCACTTCAACAGACAAAATAACCTCATCTCCACCCACCTCATTTTCTAAAACATTAATTTCTCCAGAATTCACAATGCCCAGTACAGGCGAACCGACATTCACCTCAACAGAAGGAGCCACCGTCCCCAGAGCAGTAGGAGACGGAACCACATCCAAACCAGAACCCACAACACCATTTTCATTCATAACATCACATCCTGCAGAAATAATCAAATTTCCTGTAGCAACCGGAGCCAAAATACCATTACTATTAGTATCAACTACCTGAGGAATAAAAGGTCTAGCGTTCGGCGATAAAACAACCGAGCAAAGTTCAGACGTATTAACGGTAGTATCCCTTCCATCATTAACCGATACAACTTCACCAATCACTTCATTCAGCAAAACAGCATTTCCCTCAATACCCATAGTTTGAACATCATTACAATTAACCTGAATTAAATCACCTATCCCAACAACCTCCTCCCCGATTTTCCCAGAAGAAACATTAGGAGGAGGGATAGAGATCTGAGAAGGAGCCGAAGGACGGCAATTTCCAAACGAGTGACCTATAGATTTACAACCGGCACAAAAGTTAGGGAAATCTTCAAAAACAACTTCCTGCGTATACCCCTGTTTTTCCGACCCTAACCAAACAAGCTTAGGATAAGATTTTGTAATGTCTAACTCAACAAGCACACGAGCAATAGACGGACGGGAACCAATAGCCGTAGTTTCATCGATTTTAAGAGGTTTCCCAAACAAACCACCAAGGCCAGATAGAATCCGAGGCGAAAAAAAGTGGGGACGAAGACGAGGAAAGGAGATCCAGATGGGAATCACCGGTGACTCAACACCAATGTCCAAAGTCGGCGACCATTTCGTCAATTTTGATAAAACAGTTAAAGATAAAATACGAACGGTGGCAGAACACTCTACAGTAATCAAGGTCATCCGCTAACTTAATCCAAATATGCGACTGATCTAAAATCGTGATAGAAACCTCATTATGTAACTTCAAATTAAAGAAAAACTTGCGAATGGCTTCCAACGAAGGTCTTTTAGCTGGGAAGAAACCAACAAGGGAGAATTGAAAAGGAGCTGCTAGCTCAGAGATTTCCTCATCAGAAACCCAAAGAGACGGGATTCCACGGAAAGTAGAGACATGCAGATCCGAAAAAGAAGATTTCGGACCAGCCAAAGCTTGAAGAAAAGATCGAGAATGAGAAACCCCTCCTAAGAAACCAGGGTCTTTAAGCTTATTAGAAGAAACCATGCCGGAACCACCGACGGGAGCAGCACAACACCACCAAAGCAACAATACACCAAACAAAGAAAAGTAGGGAACAAAAAAACTTCCCTGAGATCAAACGAACTCCGAGGACAGTAGCCCCCCCGAGGGGCGGGGAGATCTCGCCGCCAGAAAGCCCACGCGAAAAGCCGCAAGGAAAAACCCTAGCCGCGAAATATGAGTGGTAGATGTACTTCTCACTATATTTTTCCTAGTTTTGCTTCAATTCATTTTAACTTTCTTATTTTTGTCACACTCAATTTGATTATGCAGAATTTGTTTATTTTCCAACAATTGGATCTATATAGTATTATTGATTCGATTCTATTTTTATAAAATGTATGTCTTTTAAGTTACTTTCATATTATATAATTGTTTGGAATTTTTAAGACACCTGTATTTTAATTATTTTAAGCATCTATGTATGATCATTCCATAGTAAAATTTCATGCTTAATGATAATAATTTTGATTATTGAGTGGCTCATCTCATCTTTTATGCCAACCCGAAGATGTTATGCTTGTGAACAAACAATTTTATGAATCTCTGCCTCCCATTGTTTCTGTTTGTATCCCTACTTATTGTCGGACTCTTGTTTTTTTTCTGGAAATTCATGCTGTTTATTAATTAGTACGCATGCAGAAGGTATAAATCTTGCTTCATTACAATTTTTTTTCAATCTTTAATTTGAAATTGTGATGGGAACCTTCGATTTTAGTTCTAACTTGTCAACTTTGTTGAGCTTACTATTGAAGTTAATTAAGTTGAAATTATCTGACTTTCTAAGGAGGAATGCTCCTTTGACCCAAAGGTTCTTTAGGCGGTCATTCAAGTTCTCACTATGCTTTTTTAAATAATAATTGCAGCAGCACTGTCTCTGAAGTGGTTCAAGGTGCAATATTTAACTTCATTGCATCTCTTTTTTACTCCTTCCATAATGACCTATAATTTTTGTTCTAGCTGTTGTAAAATGAATTGTTTTGCCAAGATAACGTTTGACTAGGCTTGATTGTTAAGGTTGATCGGGGGATTTAATTACTTTTGTGCATGCATCTAGACCTATATTGCATACAATTCCATTGATTTTAGAATAAAAGATATTTAATAAATTAGAATTAAATTAAAAATGTTAGATTGGTGAGTTTTGCAATAGAATCTCCTCTTCTGTAGACATCCTTGAAATTGCCTTGTGCGATGTTTGGGTGTTCCCTTTTTCTCCTTGAGAGACATCAACTCAAACGATGATCTGCCATACTTATACTTGGAATATAAAAAGAGTAGCCTAAATACATGCCTCTTTGTGTCTAAAGCATTTCATAATGAATTTTCTTAATGGATTATTTTATTTTTTTGTAAAATATACTAATAAAGAACTTGTGTATTACTGCTCATTCTTTTAGAATTTCTTCGCAATCCATAAGTGGATACTTCATTGTTTAATATCTTAACATTTGAAAAAGCTTGAATCAAACATACACCTTTTTTGGTTATATATATATAAACTGTTTGCTTTATTCTTTTATTAGATTTTAATTTAAATCATTTTATGTTTAAATTTGTTAAAAACTGTGATAAATTTTATGGTTAGCAACTGCTAGATTGGATTTTTTGATAAACTTAGGGTTGTAGTCACTTTTGAACAATACCAAAGAAGATCCAGCACTCTTTTATTAATGAATACCTGAATAGCCTTGGTATGGTTAAAAAAATGTCAGTCATAAACGTGAAGGGTCTACTTTTTCTCTTGTGAGGTGCGAGGTATATCAAGTTTTCCATCTTAGAGACAGCTAATGCTGAAACTTTGATATTGATTAATCTCCAAGCTAGTGATTGGGCTCCTTTTTAGCACATGTAATTGCTTTTTGCTAACCAATATCGATATGGTCTATTTATTGGAGACTTATGTATAGGTTGTCTCAATTGTGATTAGGGATCATGTATTTGATTCAGGATTACAATCTTTTTATCGGGGGCCAATATTGTGGCACGGCATTTACCTATATTATCATAGCATTAGAGTAGATGATAGTTTTTTTTTTTCGTTATGTTCAGATTGCACTGTATTTGTGCATTCAAACATTGGACTTTGGCTGTATTGTCAAGTTGTCATTGTTCGAGTCTATTATGTGAACTTGGATCAATGCAATTTGCACTACCTAACAAAATTAGTTCTAATTTATCCTTGTGAAGTTTGCTTTCATCTGAGTAAAATTAAGTAATGAACTCACTCCGTTAACTGGTTTTGCACTTCTCTCTCTCACGCATAGATGCCCGTGCCCCCACACATTCATACTCAAAGCACATACGTACTCACACCGTATGAGTTTTGATTTTGGCATCAGTATGGTCAATGATTACAAAATGTACATGGGCAGAGAAAAAGCCTGAATGGCTAATAATCATTTATAACCCATAAACAGTTGCATGAAAGTCCTAATTTGGGATTGAATGAATTTTAGTTATTTTTTTAACTCAAAATGCTTGAGCAAAATGATAATAAATAAAATAAAATTATGCGTTAAATTCAATCATCTCTAGTTTTTGTTTAGAATGAAGAGGATTGCTATAAAGTTATTTCAAACTATGTTACTGGATCATTTGTATTTCCTATTGGATGCAATTTAACTTTGTAAAATAGTTTTTCTTTGAGTTTGTGTGGTTCGAAGCTGAAAGTTAAGAAAAAAATGCAGTGAAATGCGATGGCAAAGGACGTGATAAAATTGAAAGAAAGTTGATAAATCTATTATTTTGTTTTTTCTTTCCTCTTACACCATTCTTTTTGCCTCATATAACCACTTGCCCCTACGATTTCTTACAAAATTGTTATGATAATCACCATCTCTTACATTCCATGAAAGTTTTTTCTTTAAATGATGGCAATCTAATTGGTTTTCATGGCTGCTTCAATTCATAGTTCCCTTGACAATTGTATAGTTGATGATAAGAAACACGGCTGTCCTGGATACTGATAGGAAAAACTTGATTTCAAGTATTTCATATTCACTTTCACTACAACTCTCCGCGCAAACTGCTGTCCGCAGCAGAAAAACAGCCCAAAACAGTGGAAAAACAGGGAAAACTGAGAGAAAATAGGAGAAAAGACTTGTATTTTACTAGTAGATGCAAGGAAAATAGCAAAGATACAAGGATCCTCTATTCGAGAGGAGGACCGCACTCTCCCAATCTCTAGAATTCGATCTAGAGCCTAGCCTCCAACGAAGAACAAGAAAAACTTCAAGCAAATTCAACATAACCCTAAACTTCCCCTTTACTCCCTACTTAATGCATACAATTCAAAATAGATACAAAAGGACCTAATTGCCCTCACTTCCCCTCATTTTGGCTCCAAGAAACAACTTGAATTTCAAGTGGACCCCACCTCTAGCCCTCATGCGGCTTCCGCCTCCTGTTCCGCCCGCCCCCTCCTTCGGTAAAAAAGAACCGGCCTACTAGATTGGGCCGGCTGGACCGGTCCAGGGAGGACCGGTCTAACAGATACCTTCTAATTAACTTAAATATTTTACTTCTAGTTCTTCACCTCACATCTCTCAAATCTTATTTTAGGAGTTGGTCAAGAAGTATTCTGAGTTTATCAACTTCCCAATTTATCTCTGGGCAAGCAAAGAGGTGGATGTGGAAGTTCCTTCTGATGAAGAGGAGTCTAGCGATGAAGAAGAATCATGTACGTGGTTTTATTATCTGACCTTAGATTTTCTTGTTTAATTTTGACGTAATTTCAAAATTTTTTGTTTAACTTTTGTTTATATTTCGTCTCCCATTTTGGTGCATCTTTTTTATCTTATTATTGGTCAATACAGCTGAAACATCCACTTCAGAAGGAGAAACAGAGGAGGATGAAGCTGAGTCAAAGCCAAAGAAAAAGACTGTTAAGGAGACCACTTATGAGTGGGAGCTTCTGAATGATATGAAGGCAATTTGGCTCCGGAGTCCAAAGGAGGTTACTGAAGAAGAATACACAAAGTTCTACCATTCGATCTCAAAGGTTAGATTGAACAACCTGGCCAATAAAAAACACATCAGGAATATGTTATGCATCTCATTAAATGTTCACCTTTATTATCATTATTTTATTTTTTCAGGATTTCGGCGATGAAAAACCTTTAGCTTGGACTCACTTTGTCGCTGAAGGTGATGTAGAATTTAAGGCATTGCTTTTTGTTCCTCACAAGGCGCCCAGTGATCTCTATGAGAGCTATTATAATACCAAAAAGTCCAATCTGAAGCTTTATGTTAGGAGAGTGTTCATTTCTGATGAATTTGATGAGCTTCTTCCCAAGTTTCTCAACTTCTTGATGGTAAATACAACATTCTTTTGATTAGTGTTAGCTTAGGTGATTCATCTGAGTTGGCTGGTTACTTGATTCATTTGGAATTAAAAAACTCTTATAAATGGTTATTTGTAGGGTTTGGTTGATTCTGACACCCTCCCACTTAACGTATCACGAGAGATGCTTCAACAACATAGCAGTCTGAAGACGATTAAGAAGAAATTAATACGCAAGGCTCTTGATATGATTCGGCGAATTGCTGATGAAGACCCTGATGAATATTCTAATAGAAATAAGACAGGTATAGGTTTTGCCAGTTTCAGGTTCTTCGGTTTTTATTTTGATTGGCCCATTAGTTATTAATTTGTGAATTCTCTGAAAATTTTGATGCAGATAATTCAAGTGAGAATGAAGAGAAGAAGGGGCAATATACAAAATTCTGGAATGAATTTGGCAAATCTATAAAGCTCGGCATCATTGAAGATGCACAAAACAGAAATCGTCTTGCTAAGCTTCTTAGGTTTGAGAGGTAAGCCTTTTATTTTTGGTGCTTATATTTTTATTTATATTGTTTTTTACCCTGTTTTCCTGAAGTCTGACCAGTGATCTAGTGATATGAAGTTAGTGAAACAACATGATTTTTATTCTGTGCTTCGCTTGGATTTCAGCACAAAGTCAGAAGGGAAGCTTACTTCGCTGGATGAGTACATTTCTAGAATGAAAACTGGACAGAAGGACATTTTCTATATTACTGGAACCAGTAAAGAGCAGTTGGAGAAATCTCCATTCCTTGAGAGGCTCACAAAGAAGAACTACGAGGTAATTATGGTCTCAAGTAATATCTATTAATTTGTATAAAATTAGAAGGTTAAATGACCGGTCTCTTTTTATGTTTTTTGTTGTTAAAAGGTGTTTTTATTTTTTTTTTCATGGATCTAAACATGGAATGCACGTGTGGTCTCTCATTCATACCCAAATAAACTATGAGAGCAAAGGTACCAGGAATTTAGAGTACTAGCCTTAGTAGCCTATATAAAATATAAAGCAAATTTTGATCGCTTCCTGTAGGACTGATACCTTTTGTAAATTAGCTATGCTATACAAATGAAGAAAGTTTGAAGTTGCGGCAGATGAGCTATTCAGACATTATTCATGCGGTTTGTTGTAGTCGTATTGCCCATTGATTTATTCTCAAACGTCTCTCTCTCTCTCTCTCTCTCTCTCTCTCTCTCTCTCTCTCTCTCTCTTACACACTTTCTCTCTCTTTCTCTTTTTTGAGTTTTTTCTAACTGCCCGTTCAAACACACTAGTTACAGCAGCATAGAAGATATTTGCTGCTCATCCTTAAAAAAAAAATATTGACCTATATGTCCATCCCCTGTCATTCCTACCGATGCTGGTTGGCTCGTTGGGTAGGAGAGGATGGATGTTAATATATGACCATCAGCCATTGCCTGTTTTTTTTGTATCTCTTTATTTCCTCTTTCTCTCGTCACCCAATTCCGCTTGGATTATATAATGTTCTCTTTCTCTTCTTTAAACATGTATAAGTTGGCCTGAGAAAGGAGGGGGCGTTGTTTATCTGCTTCTCACACAAACCCCTCTCTCTCTCTCTCTCTCTCTCTCTCTCTCTCTCTCTCTCTCTCTCTCTCTCTCTCTCTCTCTCTCTCTCTCACTCACAAACAAAGCCCAACATATGTGATGAAGACAATCCCACCCATGTCATGAGGCAGGTTTTGGTAGATGCCCGAAAACCCTCTCTTTCTTTTCTCTTGTCTAGGGTGGGTCCAACTCATCCAAGGGATAGCTTCTGCCAATCCTGACGCCTCTGTCCACCCCCTCTCTTTTTCAAGCTGTCATCTTTTTGGAGTATTTTGCCCGTGAACAATTCTTGGCCCCATTTTAGATCAACGGAGGTGTCAAGATGAAAAATCAATCTTTTGCTGTCATGGAACCATAGAATCCTGAAGATTGGAAATTTCCATGAGATGCTAGCTATCATGGGACTTTTCAGAAACAAATGTCATATATTTAAAGAAACTTAAAATTGAAGGTTCCAATTACAATTCCCGTTTATTTTATTTTATTAATTTTTGTTTTTTCTCTTTTACTTGAGGATTCTGTTGCGCTTAGGTCATCTTTGCATTGCCATGTGGATCTTTTGCTTTTATCAGTGAAGACGAGCTTTTATCATGTATGGAGACCGGACGGGAGAACCGTCCGTTTAAGCACTGGGTACTTAGTGATACCCTGCGGTACCAAGTGCCGGTACTGAGCTTGGCACCCACCAATAAGGTGATGTGGCGCATTTTTATTGGTCTCCGGACACCCTCCGCACTCCGCACAGAATAATTCTTCTGATGACAGATCCCTTTATCCATGGAAGACAGATTTATAAATTTTCACGGACTTGTTCATGCTAGTACCTTTAACATGTCTTTTTCTATCTGCACCTTCTGTCTTCTTTTCAACTTTAGATGCTCACCTATTTACAGTCTCCCTTTACCGTTTCTATCAACGCATATCAAGATTTATGCTTCTACCTGTCTGCAATGTACCTTAAATGTATAAGTTATTTCATTATTGCAGGTCATTTTCTTTACTGACCCAGTCGATGAATACTTGATGCAATACCTGATGGACTACGAAGACAAGCATTTCCAGAATGTGTCTAAGGAAGGCCTGGAACTTGGGAAGGAGTCCAAGAACAAAGATCTCAAGGATTCTTTCAAGGTTCTTACCAAATGGTGGAAGACTGCTCTTGCCAGTGAAAATGTCGACTCTGTAAAGATCAGCAACCGTTTGGACAACACTCCCTGTGTTGTGGTCACATCTAAATACGGCTGGAGTGCAAATATGGAGAAGATCATGCAGGCACAGACTCTCTCAGACGCTGGCAAGCAAGCTTACATGCGTGGCAAGAGGGTTCTTGAGGTTAACCCAAGGCATCCCATTATAAAGGAACTACGGGAAAGAGTTGCTACAGATCCCGAGGTAATACAAGCAATTTTATTTAGTAATCTGCACAATAGGTGGAGGTGTAAGTGGCTAAAATGTTTTCCTTCTTAAAAAATTTCAGAGTATTTTAGGATTGATTTGATAAAAAATGATTTGAAACAAAAATACACTCTTGAATATAGAATTTCAAAAGATGAAATGCTAGTATTACACCTGTGTTAAAGTATACAACTTCATAATTTCAGAACTAATCAAATATGTATATATTAATCTATTATATTTGGAAGTCATGATCTATTATTTTATGTCTCTTTTGTTTGCAACAATTAAACATCCCGAAGGACTTATGTAATATTTACCTGTAATTTTATTACAGGATGAGAGCTTGAAACAGACGGCCAGACTCATATATCATACAGCATTGATGGAGAGCGGTTTCAACCTGGCTGATCCCAAGGACTTCGCCAATAGCATTTACGGTTCTATCAAGAAGAGTCTTGACATTAGTCCAGATGCAGCTGTGGAAGAAGAGGAAGAAGCAGAAGAAATTGAGGCTGAGACTGAGGCTGAAGAGAAGGGATCGAATACCATAACTATCGAAACAGAGGACATCCAAGAGGAGGCTGAGTTCTCTGTCAAAGATGAATTGTAGAAGAAAATCAGTCTTATGTTTCGGAGAAATGGTTAAACGTTTTTATTTTTCTCTTCTTGTGGGGTGCTTGATTGCCCCCTCCCTCTCAAGGTAGGAGAAGTTCCCTTAGCCGTCTGATCTCTTTTGTAAGAGTGTGATCGGAATAACTTTTGAGGTATTTGCGGATGATCCTTCTTAACTAATTAAACTTTTAATGAACTTAAAAATTTTCATGGTTCAGTTTACCTTTATTTAACCGATCTGTTTATCCTGCTACGTTACTACCATGCTCTAATATCACACCTGTTAGGCTGTTATCTCTTTAGAGGGATAGCTTCATAGTTCATTTACTTTTTCAAGTGTTATCTGAGCTGTTTAATCATTTTTCAGCGTTTTTTCGAATTTCTAGCCATGCTATATGGTATTTCGAATGGAGAGTTAAAGATTACAAATATTTCTCTTTTAGCATCTGCTTAATTTTCTCGCAAAAATATATATGCAAATTGAATTTATTTTTGGCTTTATACAGTGATAACTGATTTAAATTTGACCGAATAATGTTTGACTTAAATTCGAACTGGACTCAAATTTGAATTCGATTTTTAAAATTTACTTGATATATGATACAATCAAATTGAACTTTCATTATGATCTCACACTCAACGAGATAACAAAAGTACATGAACCACTATATAATCATGAATTTCTCATATTGAAAGGGATTAATAATGTTACCATATATCAATGGGTACACAACAAATTGGAAAACAATTAGTATTTAATTTATCTCATATGATTGAGTCTTTTTAGAGTGAATAACCTTTATGTGTATAGGTTGAATAAATCCTACATATTCTAATTTCAGGAAATACATATAATCATAGAACATTTGACATTTAACTGTCGTTTGATGTCTTGCAACGAAGGATATCTCTGTATTCCCTTAAAAAAATTCTTTGGAAAAATCTCATGCTACTACAATACATTATGACTTCTTTGAAAGGAAAATCATAGATAATTGATGATGTTTTCTTGGGATTATAATGACATATAGAGTAAGTGAACTAGTGGATCGTATCCATTGGGTCACTTTATTCCTTCTCTTGTATAGGATTACTCATCCAAGAATTGAAGAATTGCAATATCTTCCAAGTTAAATTGATAACTCTCGAATATTCATGAATAACTCACGAATAGATCTAATAAAAATTTTCGGCACATACACCACTGAATCTGCAACATGTGTGCAAGCGGACAGAAGGCGTTCGTAGGCCCTTAAATGAAAATTTGGGCATTTCTTAAATAAAATCACTCTCGTAAATGGATCATATTTAAATATTTTAAAATGCCCATTATGTATTAAATATAATCCCTTAAACTAAATTGCCCTGTATGTGCTCTGGTCAACATGTTAAAAATATAAATACTAATGACCAAGAATGTTGCGCAGGGTCAAATGCTATAACCTGCATGTGCTCCAATCATCACATCTGAGTCCAAAATCCAACGATTCGAGAATGTTGCGCGGGTCAAATATTCAAATTTCACCCTCCTCCTTGAAAGGACGGAGTTAACATGACTTGAATTATGAAATGCCTCCCAATATCCTACAAAAATATAAGTGACTTTGTAGTCACCCTGATGATGGCCGTGTTGACAGAAAATCTCAACCGGAGGGGTCAAATCTCAAATCCAATAAAAATTTAAATTCTTAAAATAAAATCAATCACCTAAAAACTCAAAACTAAAAATCATCCACCTCCCACTCTAAATTTCAAATTTCAAACTTCCAAATTCAAAATTTTAACCATAAAATTATTGCTATTGTACGATGGGTTTATAACCCATATGACCTCTTTAATGACTAGCCTTAATCGAAAGTTCTCTTCTGTTATCAGGAGGGGTAATTAACTATAGGGTCTTGTGCCTATAGGTAACCAGAACTTAGATAAAAAAGTCCTCACCAAATGAGGGCGAAATCTCTAGGTAGTGTCTTATTTAAAACCCAATCTGCCTTCTGAAAATTCCCCCGGAATCTAATCTAGTTAAAGCTCTCTATCGTCATCGTCACATAAACACTTCAAATAAAAATAAACGGATGGCACAGAGAGGTCGGGAACATATACACAAAATGGAATTTTTCGGAGCCCACACTTAGATGTATGTGTGGTTCACAATATAAGTAATTCATGTATCGATCAAAGGGATTTGAAATAACAAAAACAATTAAATGGATGACCTATATTAATCATCTTGATCATATATATATTAATATTTGTATGCTTTAACGACTGTAGAATTAAATAATCTTGAGCTCGTTGGATTTATCACATAAAACTTTTTGTTTGGCTATAAGAATAAAATGTTTTGAAAATATTTGATCCTTTAATTAATATCCTGAAATTTTCTTATATTTTAAAAGCAATATTTTGAGCTCTTAGTTACAAGTTAGCTAATGATTATTATCAACAATATTAATTAACCCTTGATATTAGCCTAAAAGATCCGCGCGGACGAATAATAACTGTCGTTATATTCTATTTGCCAGTCGCTTAACGTTGGATTTTTTCATAATTCTTAAAATTTATCTTTTAAAAGCTATGAAAAAAGCGTTTTAAAAAATAAAATTAGAAAAGCTAAAACTGCAAACAAAACTATAATATAAATTGATTTTAAAATCTTTTAAATTTTAAACTATTTGGCTTATTAATTAATTTATTAAAAAACAAATAAATATTAATATATTAATACACTAATTTATTTTATTAATAAAATATTACTTTAATTAATGAGCTATTGATCCAAACCTGCGGGTCGGCTCTGAACATCACTGACTTAAGCCCATTTCCGACGATCCTCATAATCCCACCGCCGGTCTAATACAAAAGCGGCTTACCGCCGGCGATCTGCCGGACTCAGCCGCGAGACTGTATCCACCGAGTCAACTCACCAGCTTCTTTCCTATGTTAAGCGACTGGCCAACAAGGATGTTTGATATGACTTACTATATTTTGAAGTGTAAAATCCAACTGCCCTTCACTTAGGGTAGTTTGACACTGTTTTATTTTTCAAATGTTAATTATAGTTCTTTATTTTTTTTTTATTCTTTTGTTTTTGCTTAAAATGTTTTGCTGAGGGAATCTATTTTTTAACTTAGAGTTTTTTGCAAAAATAGATAACAGCAATAAATGCATAACCATGATGGAACTTGCTTCATATGTAAGTGTATATATATAAATAGATATATAGATAAGAGCAAAAAACATCCTTAATTAATGCCTACTCTTTTTTTTTTAATCCGGCCGAGCTATTATAAATTCATATAAACACCCCCTCTTATTGCCTACCTCGAAAAATATAAGAAACAAAACATAGAGAGACACGGAGAGAGTTGCAGACATGGTGGCGGAATCAAATGATCAGCACTTAGTAGTGATCATCAAGCACGTGGATGAGCAGCCGACCACCGTAGTTGAGAAGCATGAAGCCAAACGGAAAGAGCAGGAGAAGACTGCCAAAGAGTTGGGCGTGGTATTGCTACCTGTCACCGTCGCAATGATAGCAACGGCAATAGCAAAAAAGAACCAGTCAGGCTCCAGGCCGGAGCTCATTCTGCTTGGAATGAGCGTGGCCTGCGCTCTGGTAAGCTTCTTACTTTGGGCTGTTCTTCTACTATATATATATATATATATACGAACTTCAAGATAACATCACTCTCCATGAGGGAAATCTTAGATTAAATAGACAAATACATACTGACATTAGACATTATATATCATATTAGACCACACAAGACAAATTCCCTCATAAACTGAGCACCTTTAGCTAGTAGTGGATGAGCTAGAGGAATACAGTGATGGCGAGCACCACGACGCCGGCCAGAACAGAGAAGAGGCAGGCTGTTAGCAGCCCAAGCAGAATTGCCCTCTTAACATCCTTGTGTTAGGATTTAATGGAGACATAAATAATCAATTCGATCGTCTCCGAACGACATGTCAAATCATCGAGAAGAAGATTTCGGAAGCGTACCTGAATCCATTGAAATGCTAAGTTGAGGATTTCGGTCTTCCACGTTTAGAGCGGCGTTCTCCAAGAGAGCGAGAGACCCCTTCTTTTCACTCAAGATGGAAAATGAGAGAAATGAGAACTACCCCGCTTAAACTGGGGATCATGACCCTTATATACTTTAAGTGTAAATATTTTATTTCAGCCCATCATAAAAATAAAATAAATACCCGGCCTCTACACAAATTAATTCCATACAAAATTAATTGAGATGCCACATAAGCCAAATAATAATTTAATACTCAATAGATCACGAATTAATTGGCTTAATTTTAGATAGCGTCTAATGTATAATTTTTTATTTTATATGTATAAAATATATTGGCCCACATATAGAAATTTTCCAACAATCTTCCACTTGGGCCACACATATATATATATATATATATATATATATATATATATATATATATATATATATATATATATATATATATATATATATATATATATATATATATATATATATATATATATATATATATATATATATATATATACATATAATTATACATTCTGAAATAACTGTAAGAGCTCAATTTTGCTATCTTTCTAAAATAACATCTCTAGACAATCTGATCCATCAATCATATCAATATAGAATCAAAGCGACCTTTGTTACATATTTTGTAACAAGACCCATCAATGGTCACTATGTTGACATAATTAACGACATAGATCAAGTATGGATGTGTAGCATAAAAATTTCATGTAATGTGATCTCAAATCATGACTATTTTCAACTGGTCCAATTTTATAACTCAAAAGAGTTATAACCAAAATTCAATACTTTATGTTAAACTGCAATTGAAATCAAATAACTGTATTTCAGAGTTTTCAATCACCAAAATAATAATACTTTAGTCTAATCAGAAATTAAGTTCATAATAATTGAACAATACAACAAACTCCCACTAAGCTAGCATATCATCAAAACAGATTACACCCATATGAGCCACATGCTCATGAAATACTTTAGGTGGTAATCCTTTTGTAAGTGGGCCTGCAATCATAAAGTTTGTACTAATATGTTCAATACAAATTTGAGAACTCTGAACCCTTTCTTTCACAACAAGAAACTTTATGTCAATATGCTTTAATTTTGACGAACTCCTGTTGTTCTTGGAATATAACTCAGCTGCTTTATTATCACAATTTATCTTTAATGGTCTCTCAATGCCATCAACAATATGTAGCCCTGTGATAAAATTTCGCAACCATATTCCCTTATTTGAAGCCTCATAACAAGCTATAAACTCTGCTTCCATTATTGAAGAAGCTATAAGTGATTGCTTAACACTTTTCCAAGAAATAGCTCCTCCAGCCAACATGAAAATATAGCCTGAAGTGGATCTCCTGCTATCGAGGCAACCAGCAAAATCAGAGTCGGAATACCCCACGATCTCTAAATGATCAGATCTCTGATATGTGAGCATAAAATCTCTTGTCCTTTTTAGATACCTCATAACCCGTTTTACTGCTTTCCAATGATCCATTCATGAGTTACTTAAATATCTATCAAGCATTCCAACAATGTACGCAATATCCGGACGCGTACAAACTTGAGCATACATAAGACTCCCTACTGTTGATGCATAAGGGATCTTATCCATCTCTTGCTTTTCAAATTTATTTCTTGGGCATTGAAGTAAACTGAATTTATCTTCTTTTGCAATGGGTGTATCACCTGGTGCACAATCTTTCATGCCAAATCTGCTTAGCACTTTATCAATATAGGCTATTCATGATAATCCAAGTATACCACGAGAGTGATCCCGATGAATTTGTATACCCAACACAAACGATACATTTCCAAAATCTTTCATTTCAAATTTATTTGAAAGAAATCTCTTAGTCTCATGCAACAAGCCTATGTCACTGCTTGCTAGCAGAATATCATCGACATATAACACCAGGAGAATAAACTTACTCCCACTGACCTTATGATAAATGCATTGATCAACAATGTTTTCTTTAAAACCAAATGAAGAAATCACTTGATCAAATTTCTTATACCATTAACGGGAAGCTTGCTTTAAACCATAGATGGATTTCTTTAATTTGCAAACCAGATGTTTTGAATCAGAAGATTGAAAATTTTCTGGTTGCATCATATATATAGTTTCCTCAATGTCTCCATTAAAGAATGTAGTCTTTACATCCATCTGGTGTAGCTCTAAATCATAATGAGTTACAAGTGCCATAATGATTCTAAAAGAGTCTTTCGAAGAAACTGGAGAGAAAGTCTCTTTATAATCAATGCCTTCCTTTTGAGTGAAACCTTTAGCAACTAGACGTGCTTTATATCTTTCAATATTACATATTGCATCCCTTTTGGTTTTAAAAATCCATTTACAATCAATAGGTTTTGCACCTTCAGGCAATTCAGAAAGATCCCAAACATCATTGTCTTTCATAGATTTCATCTCATCTTCCATGGCTTCTATCCACTTTTTAGAATTAGAACATTGTTTGACCTGACTGAATGAGATTGGATCATCTTCCAATCCCAAATCAAACTCATGCTCTTGGAGATATACAATATAATCATCTGAAATTGATGTTCTCCTTTCCCTTATGGATCTCCTTAATGGCACTTCAATTTGAGGTTGTTGTCCTTCCATATGAGTGGGAGATAATTCAAGATTATTTTGATTATCTGGATTTACAATCTGAATAATATCAGGCATAATCACCTGATCATTTTCAATTGTAATAGTAGGAATAGTAATATATTCCTCTTCAAAATCAAAATATTTAACTTTATCACTCTCACTATATTCAACATCCTCAATAAATTTAGCATTGCCCGTCTCAAAAAAGGATTTACTTGAGGAATCATAAAATTTAAAACCTCTTGACCTTTCAGAGTATCCAACAAAATAGCAGCTAACAGTTCTTGAGTCCAATTTTCTTTCATTAGGCTTATAAGGCCTAGCCTCAGCTGGACATCCCCAGACATGAAAATGCCTAATACTAGGCTTCTTTCCAGTCCATAACTCATATGGGGTTTTAGTTACTGCTTTACTTTGAACTCTATTAAGAATATAAACTGCAGTCTTTAAGGCTTCTCCCCAAAGCAATTTTGATAAAGAAGAATGACTAATCATACTTCTAACCATATCCTTTAAGGTTATGTTTTGTCTCTCAGCTACACCATTTTGACTTGGAGTCCCCGGCATAGTGTATTGAGGAACGATGCCACATTCTGCTAAATATCTGGCAAAAGGGCCTGGACGTTGTTCACCTGATCCATCATATCTACCATAGTATTCACCACCACGATCAGATTTGACAGCTTTAATCTTCTTACCAAGTTGATTTTCAACTTCAGCTTTAAAGATCTTAAATACATCCAGAGATTCTGATTTTTCATGTATTAAGTATAGGTACCCATAACGAGAATAATCATCTATGAAAGTAATAAAATACTGATGATCATTCCAAGAAGCTGTAGGAATGGGCCACAAATATCAGTATGTATTAATTCCAAGACATTTAAACTCCTTTTGGCACCTAATTTCTTAATATTTATTTGTTTTCCCTTAATACATTCAATACAAATTCTAAAATCTGTATAATCAAGAGAATCAAGAATTCCATCTGACACAAGTCTTTCAATTCTTTGTTTAGAAATATGTTATAATTGCTTGTGCTATAACATAAAGGAATTCTCATCAGTTAATTTTCTTTTTGTACCAAAATTATTTGTGTGTAAGGTTTCATTTATTTGTGAGGCAGAAATATCTAATTTATATAGATTATCAATCAAAGAACTTATGCCAATAACTTTAGAAAATTGAAAGAGACTAAATTTTTCATTTCCAAATGAACAAGAGTAATCAGATTTATCCAAACATAAAATAGCAATCAGATTCCGTCTAAATGACGGTACATAAAAAGTCTCATACAAATTCAAAGTACAACCAGATTCTAAGTACAATCTATATAAGCCTACAGCCTTAACAGGAGCTTTATTGTCATTTCCTACATAGATGAATCTTTCAGCATCAGTTGGCATTCTGCTCCTTAGACAACCCTGCATAGTCACACTTATGTGAGTAGTTGCACATGTATATATCCACCAAGTTTGATTTGGTACTAAGGACAAATTAACTTCAGAACAAACATAATTCAGAAGTTTACCCTTTTTGACGAACGAGTTAGCATATTTTGGACAATCTTTCTTCACATGACCTGTCTTCTTGCAAAAGAAATAAGTAATAACTTGATCTTGCTTCTGTTGCACTTTAGGTTGTGAAGTCCCTTTATCTGCAGCTCCTTTAACTTTATAAATCTTTTTCCTTTTGGCAACAAAATCGTGAGAAGAAGAAGCTAAGTGAGCACTTTCTATCTTTTCTTGTTTCAATCTTTCTTCCTCTTGCACACACTGAGCAATGAGCTCATTAAGAGTCCATTTTTCCTTTTGAGTATTGTAACTTATCTTAAAAGAACTGAATTGTGCAGGAAGAGAGATTAAGACTAGATGCACAAGAATGTCATCAGATAATTCTAACTTTAATGCTCTTAGTCTTGTAACAAGATTAGACATTTCCATAATGTACTCTCTTATATTCCCTTTGCCTTTATAAAGCATTGAAATAAGTTTACTAAGAATAGTGCTTGTTTCGACCTTTTCAGAGCCTACGAAACGGTCTGCTATTTGGCTTAGGAATTTCTTAGCATTTTTTATGCGGACATCAATACGAAGATTTGGCGCATCTATCACAGGCGGCGTCGTAAATCGACCACTACAGGAAAACCTGTTATTACCGGCGGACGGAATCCGCCGGAACAAATGTAAATTCCGACGGTACCGGTCTTTTCCGGCGCATGTTCCGGCGCAAATATCTCCGCCGGTTTTGAGTGCGTCGATAAATTTGTTCCGACGCATATTTTGCGCCAGAACCAGTTCCGGCGTTGTTTCCGACGCATTACCGGCGCATTAAACAGTTTGTTTGCCGACGTGAAAAACGTTGAACTTCCGGCGCCTAATGCACCGGTATTTACCGTCGCAGTATACGACGGTAATTAACGGCGGATTAAGCGCTGGAATTGCGTCAGCGAAATTCTACGATTATTTGCGACGCAATTGTTGCGCCGGTAATTAACGGCGGAATATTCGCCGGTACTAATGCTCGATACATTCGTTGTATCATCGTTTCCGGCGCATAATCCGCTGGAAACCTGTAGCATTGACAAAAAAAAAATTGCCTTCCCAGCCAACAATCCCATTTCCACACCTGCAAACCTATCAATTCTAACACATACAAGTTTTCCCAAAAGGACAGTTCCACAACTTCACAATAATTTAACAGTTTCACAACAGTTTAGTACTAAAAATCAACTGATAACATCATATTAAAAGTAATTGTCCAATAACACAAGTTAATAACACAAGTTAATAATACAAGTTCACATAAAAATAAAAGTTCATTTCAACTTAATTACACTACTCTGACTCCGTCGACTCCTCCTCAGGTGAAGCTACGTCTTTTCCACTTAGTTGCTCCCTCATCTTGCGCATTTCATCCAGCAACTGATTGTGTTGCGCCTGTGCTTGCAGCTGAGCTTGAACCTGTGCTTGCACCTGTGCTTCCAGCTGAGCTTTAACCTGTGCTTGCAGCTGAGCTTGCCAATCAACTTGTGATTTCCTTACTTGTTCTAGCTCAGCTTGAAGGGCAACTATTTGTTGAGCTTGTAAGGACTCATGCGAACTGGATGCGAAGCTGGATGCAGTAGAGGAGGTCATCCCCTCGTATGCCTGAGCTTGCGCACCTAAGCCATATACTCTACCATGCTGCATTCCTCCGACGGCCTGCGACCACATGCGATACTCAGAATATTCCATAGAGCCGCCAGAAGAGCCCTCACCTGCTGCGGTATGAGTCTCTCAAATCCGTGTATATTCCTCCTGTGAAAATCGAATATAAGTATATATATAATTAAACTAAAACTTATAAAATATCAAATATTTATAAAAATATACTTACATGGGCCTTCCTTGCTCTCTCATCAATCCATTGTTGATCCTCCTGTCGTTTATGAGTGCGACTATGCAATTCCACAGGAGTTGGTTCTCTACCAAGTGACGCTTTCTGTTACAATTAAGAGAGTTTTATCAATACTAATTATTAAAAAATAATTTTAAAAAATAATTAAAATTCATTACCAAACGACGCCTGTGCTTAGTATGTGGAACGGAGCCTCTTGTATGAAGTGCACTACCTAAGCCCCCAACATCAGAAGCTCTGTTCTGTCGATTTTGATCCCTCCTCCTAGTGTACTCTTCGCTGCCCCAAGCTGCATTCAACTCAGCCCATATCTCCTCTCCAATCCACAATGGTCGCTTCCCAACCTTTCTAACATCTGTGAACATGTCGCGCATCCGAGTAGAGCCACGCTTCTCAAAATTCTTTCTAATCCTGTCATTGTGTTGGGGCAGCCAACAAAACTCTTTCTGCAATAAAAAACAATCAATTAACCTTAAGTGAGAAAGAATAAATCATTTAACATAAAAACAAAAAAACAGAAATACCTCAAACTCTCTAAACCACATCTCCCGGACTTCTTTTGGGACTTTCTTCCAAGAAATATAAGGAGCGTCAAACCTGCTCCGTATGATGTCCCGTATTTTTTGTGTTGGTTGTTTTGATGGATAAAACCTACAAAAATAAAGTTATGTAAAATAAATATAAAATATAAGATAAAACAATTAGTTAGTTTAAATAAAAGTTACCATACGTACGTGTCACCCTCAGGTGCTATCAACATTCTACCATCTGTCGGCTGCTCTGCTGCAGCTGCTGTCGAAGGTCCATCTGCTGTCGAAGGTCCAGTTGTAGCAGGCTGATGGGGTGGTGGGGGATAGTATGATGGAGCATATGGTGGAAATGGATAAGTAGGAGGGGCACCAGCATAAGGTGGGGGTGTGAAGTATGGGTAGAAAGGAGTAGCCTGCCCGAGATCTGGTGAAGGAAATCGAAGGTCCGATGAGTAGAACTGCGGGCTACTTGCTCCAGGAGTGGGTAAAAGCTGTGTAACAGGCTGAGGCTGTGTAGCAAGCTGAGGCTGTGTAGCAGGCTGAGGCTGTGTAGCAGACTGAGGCTGTGTAGCAGGCTGAGACTGTGTAGCAGGCTGAGCCGAGGTGGTCTCCTCAGTATGTAGTGACCTATGTGGTCCAATTGTAGTCTTCTTAGTGCGCCTGTAAAAAATATTTTTTATCAACCCTCTACTAGACTGCTCCTCACCTGAAGCCATCTACACATAAATAAAAAAGAAATATTAGAAATATGAGTTATAACAAAATTGGAAATTAACGTAGTGCAGTAGCTAAAAAAATTGGACTGAAGTAAAATACAGGTAAGTAAAAAAAAAACGGAGTGCAGTAGTTATAAAAAACATGAAAGTAAAATACAGGGAAGTAAAATAAAAAGCAGTGCAGCAGAAAAAATAAATTTAATTTACCTTATGTTGTTAACTCATCATTTGTTGATTCACTTTCATCAGATGATACACTCCTAGCACAATCAGATTCATCATTACTTTCCTCTATGTTTAAATCTACCTCCTTTAACTGCAACTCGCTCTCATTAAATCTGATTTGGTCATCTACATTGATTGGGAGATCTTTTAAATTAGACATAAACTCTTCTTGGTGTGCTGTTGGTATCGTACTGGTTTTCTCAATTACTCCCCTTGGTTTAGTCTTCATAACTACCAACCAATCATGTTTGCCTCGTATTCCGCTTGGATAGTTAGCATAATAGACTTGAGTTGCTTGACTAGCAATGATGAAAGGATCAAACTTTGCATATCTCCTAGCCTGCTTTACTTCTGTTATACCGTAAATTGGTGAACTTTCGTGCCTTTATTTGGTACTGGATCAAACCATTCACAATTGAAGAGATACACAATATTCCTCATATCGGGATATTCAACCTCTAATATTTCTTGTAATACCCCGTAGTATTCAGAATCATCGCCTGTATGTGTGTTCCCTCTTACACATACGCCTGAATTTTCTGTCTTCCTACCTTCACACAAATTTTTTGTTTGAAATTTATAACCATTTACCTCAAATATTTGATAGCATTTTACTAATCTATTTGGTCCCCAAGCTAACTCAGATAACCTTGAAAACTGGGAACTGTCTTCAGCGTGTATCTTTAAATGTACAAGATGTCATTGTTACTAATATTAATTGCAGAAATAATTAACTCATTAAGTAAGAATAATTATTCAAAATATATCGTATTTTTGAACCAAGCAGTGAATTCTTTTTCCACTATCTTCTGGACTTCTCCTTCTTCTGATATACTAAGATCATCATTGAACCTCCTACAAATTCATATCTTGAGTTTAGAAGAAAGTTAAAAGAGAACTAAAAATATAACAAAATGAAATCATACTTACTCGAGATACGGCTCAACTTCATCACAATTAAGCAAGATGTACAATATGATAACTGTCATCTCTTTATCAGTCAAATAGCACACGGTGCTAGCGCCTAAAGGTTCCCCAATTCCACTAAATACAGATATATTAGAGGATTTACCAACATTCTGAGATGTTGAACTTTCACCTGATTGAGATATTGTTTCAAAATAATACGAGCAAAACTGAGTAGTCTCGTATGTTAAATATGCTTCACAGATAGAGCCTTCGGGTCGTGCTTTGTTCTTAGCGGTCTTCTTAAGTTTATTTAAATATCTCTCAAAAGGATACATCCACCTATATTGAACAGGTCCACCAACCATAGCCTCATATGGTAAATGAATAGGTAGATGCTCCATAGAGTCAAAAAAGTCTGGAGGAAATATTTTCTCAAGTTGACACAAAATGAATGGAATTTGCTGCTCCATATGAATCAAACTTTCCACATTTAATTTAGAAGAGCATAAATCTTTGAAGAAGACACTTAACTCGACCAAGGGCTTCAAAATCTGATATGGCAGATAACTGAAAGCAGTGGATAGTAGACATTGCATGAAGATGTGACAATCATGACTTTTCAATCCAAATAATCTCCATGATCTTATGTCAACACACCGGCTTAGATTGGAAGAATATCCATCAGGTACTCGTAGAGTCTTCACCCATTCACAAACTGCTCGTTTTTGCTCTAAAGTTAATGTGAATGGAGCTTTTGGTTTGAGGAATTTTCCCGCTCCACCATCCTTCAATTCCAAAGCTTTCCTTCTACAAATCTCCTTTAAGTACATCCTTGCTTTTATATTATCTTTTGATTTCTCTTTGATGTCCATAACTGTATAGAAAATATTATCAAAAATATTTTTCTCTATATGCATAACATCCAAGTTATGTCTAATCAAGTTTGTTCTCCAATATGGCAACGACCAAAAAATACTTTTCTTGGTCCAATTATGGTAGACACCATATTCCGGCAATCTGAACTCAGCTAATCTTGGAGATTTCATTATGGTGGGCAAGAACTCTACTCTTTCAAAAATTTCTTCACTACTGAATCTTGGTGGAGGAGGAATCATCACCATTTTATTTTTATTAAAAGCTTCTTTATTTTGCCTGAAAGGATGACTTTGAGGCAAAAACATTCGATGACAATCGAACCAACTGTTCTTCCTACCATACTTTAAAGTGAATGATTTTGTATTTTCCAAACAATATGGACAAGCTAACTTGTCTGAAGTGTTCCAACCTGAGAGCATAACATACGCAGGAAAGTCACCAATTGTCCAAAGTAATGCTGCTCTTAGTGTAAAATTCTGTTTGGTGGAGATATCATATGTACTTACTCCTTCTTCCCATAATAAACTTAAATCATCAATCAGAGGTTGTAAAAATACGTCAATCTTTAATTTTGGATTATGTGGCCCTGGAATTATAAGTGACAGAAACAGATAAGGAGTAGTCATACATAACTCTGGAAGAAGATTGTAAGGAGTGAGTATCACAGGCCAACATGAGTACGGTGTAGCCGACTGACTGAATGGAGTAAAACCATCTGCGCATAAACCTAATCTGACATTTCTTGGTTCTGCCGCAAATGTGAGATGTGTACGATCAAAGTGCTTCCAAGCCTCTGCTTCTGATGGATGTGTAATAACACCTTCTTGTGGAATGCGATCAATATGTCATCTCATATGTGCAGCAGATCTCATGGATGCATATAGCCGTTGTAGTCTTGAAATTATTGGAAAGTAGAACATCTTACTAACAGACACATCCTTCTGCTTTCTTCTATTTCTAGATTTGGGGTTAAATCTTGGTGCATTGCAATGACGGCATACAGTTTCTGCAATATCTTCTTTAAAGTATAGCATGCATCCATTGACACAACAATCTATCTTTGTGCATGTCAAACCAAGTTTCGAAACTAACTTCTTTGTCCGATATAGATCTGTAGGAATTAAATTATCTGTCGGATTGGTTTCCTTAAGCAGCCCAATGAATTGATTAAAACATTCACGAGCAACATTATATTCAGCCTTGATGCTTAACATCTTCACAGCAACTGATAGTTCTGAGTGAGTCGTGCACCCTTTCCAGATTGGTTGATGTGCAGCATGCAATAAATCATAAAAATTCTGTGCCTCCGTATTCGGTAACTCTTCATAAATTCTAGTTGTATCATGAACTAATTCCTCAATATTTGGACGGATGTTTTCAGCCTCAGCAACATTACTACTTGTAGAAGGACCGCATTGATAATCAAATTGTGGCTCATACTCACCATGACAAGTCCAATACCAATAACGTGGCATGAATCCTCTGCGATACAGATCAACAGTTACGTCATCTGGTTCTAGGATCACTAGATTTTTATGTTTAGAACATGGACATCGAAACTTTCCTTCAGATATAAAGATCGGCAGCTGTTTCGCTTGCTGAATGAAAAAGTTCACCCCATTGATGAATTCATCTGTTAATGTCTTCCGACTTTGAGATAATCGGTTATACATCCAACTTTGTTGATTTCTAATATCCATAACCTATAAATAAGAGTAAAAAATTAATGGATTTATATATTTCTAATATCCATAACATAAAATTATGTTACACTTATTAACGAATTGTTCGCTCAAAGTCACAATACCCTCACTAGGTCTACTAACCACTAAAGCAAAAAGATATGGAGTAATGTTGATCTCCATAATCCAACTTTACCTTCAACTCCCTCTAGTCTTATCAACAAGAACAATATCATCAACAAAAAACATGCACCAAAGTACATCCTCTAGCAAATATCTAGTGCTAACAACCATGACTAAAACATAAAAAAAAATAGACTAATATTGATCTCCATAATCCAAGTTTACCTTCAACTCTCTCTCTAGTCTTATCAACAAGAACAATATCATCAACAAAAAGCATGCACCAAGGTACATCCTCTAGCAAATGTCTAGTGCTAACAATCATGACTAAAGCAAAAAAGATATGGACTAATGTTGATTTCCATAATTCAAGTTTACCTTCAAATCCCTCTCTAGTCTTATCAACAAGAACAATATCATCAACAAAAAGCATGCACCAAGGTACATCCTCTAGCAAATGTCTAGTGCTAACAATCATGACTAAAGCAAAAAGATATGGACTAATGTTGATTTCCATAATTCAAGTTTACCTTCAAATCCCTCTCTAGTCTTATCAACAAGAACAATATCATCAACAAAAAGCATGCACCAAATTACATCCTCTAGCAAATGTCTAGTGATAACAATCATGACTATAACAAAAAGATATGAACTTAAGGCTAATTCTATATGTAATCCAACCGAAATAGCCAAAAAAATTGAAAACAAAAACCTTCAAATCCCTCTCTAGTCTTATCAACAAGAATAATATCATAACCAAAAAGCATGCACCAAACTACATCCTCTAACAAATATCTAGTAATAACAACCATGACTATAGCAAAAATATATGGACTTAAGGCTAATCCAACCGAAATAGCAAAAAAAATTGAAAACAAAAATCAAACCTTCGGTTCTCCTCGGCGGCGCGCGACTAGGCAGGAGAGAGGATGCGTGCGATTAGAAAGGAGGCTTGGCGAAGTCCGGTGACCGTCGACGGCGAAGTTCGGTGACCGTCGGCGATGTCTAACCATGGCGAGCGACGAACGGCGACGGAGGGCGATGGGCGAAGCAGTCGAAGTGAGAGAATGGAAGGAAACAAATGACGGCCAGAGGGGTTCGGGTTCGCGAAATAGGGCTTTTACCGGCGGACGTTCCGCCGGTAATGGAATTAGTGACGTCGATATAATTTCTGACGTCTAATCCATCGGATATATTTCGTTGAGTTTAAATACGCCGGCGTAATTTCCGCCGGTACCATACGCCGTAATAGTTCCGCCGTAACGTGCGACGGAAATGGTTCAGGCATCCCAATACCGTCGGACTTTCCGGCAGAAGATGCGTCGGTAACTTTACGGCGTCTTTTGCGCCGGAAAGGTTGACGCAAACTTTACGTTGAACAAAGCCGCCGGAAACTGCGCCGTTTATTACCGTCCAGAATTTTCCGCCGGAAAATCTGACGGTATTCGCGTGTTTTCCCGTAGTGGACGACCATTATTTAAATTTTCATTTATGTATTATTTTTTGAATTTTAGCTCTTGTTTTATGTATTTCCTATTTTACCCCTAGGATAGTTTATGTGAGTGTTTTGGCCTAAGGGGCATTTTTGTAATTTTCTATTTTTTCTCATGTTATGGCCTATAAATAAGGGTCTTAAGCTATTGTAAGAGATGGTTGATTAATATGAAAAAAATTTGTTTTCCACAATGTGTTCTTTTCTTCTTGAGAGAGGATAAGAGTGAGATTCCATTGGAGAGGAATTGAAGTTGTCACCAGCTGCAGGATGGGTCCGGGCTCGTGAATTGAGATCCCTTAGAGAGGGAAATCGTATCACCCACCAACCTTGGAGACGGTCGGGTTCGTGATTTTATTCTTTTCGTTATCTTTTCATTTTCTCCTTGTCGACATCCCCATCCTCCACCCAAGCGACCGACCACCTCTTCACCATCCCGCCGACCACCTTTTCACAACCCGCCGGCCACCTCACCCCCTCATTCTCCCTTGGCCATGCCTCTTTCCAATTTGGGTTGGCAAAATCAAGAGGAAAATTCATGACAATTTGGGATTTCAAATTTCAAATTTGAAATATTTCCTAATTGGTGTTCCTCCCATCAATTCCCCAATTAAGGCATTTAATGACATTTTAATTTGAAATCAATCTTCAAATTAATTTCCCCCCATTTTCATTCAAATCCTGAAATTAATTTTAGGATTTGAATTAATCTCTCTCCCTAGACCCGCCGGCCCCCTCTTTGGGCTCCCTCATTTACTCCCCCATTTATGGCATTAATTTCTTTGATTTGAATTTTAAAATAAAAATCAATTCCTTCCTAATTTAATTAAAACTGAAATTAAAATTCAGATTTTGATTAAATTCCTAATTGATTCCCTAATCTAAGGAGTTTAATAGCAGGAATTAAATTCATACCCATTAATTCATCTCTAGCCTATGCCTGCCACCTACCCATTAATTAATATTTATTTCCCTAGCTAATTATCACGTTTGGAAACAACCTCATTTCCCGTAACAGTTTTATTTCTCACAGCCGAAGCCTGAAATCTTCTTTTAATTGCTTCCATTAGTATTATTCTCAATATTGGACTGTTTGGGTTATTTCCAAATCAAAGAATTCTTATTTGGATGGAAAATCCCACGTCCCCACCTCATTTAAGTCCTTCCCAACTCCTACTTTCCCGTTGAAATTAAATCCCTAATTTCTTCTCAGCTCTCCGCCTCCCCCCTTAGTTGATTCTACTAAAATATGTTCACGGGATTAATTCCAACTCCTGATCATCGCCCTTCCTTAAATCTGAGATTATTCCAGATTTTGTGGAAAATCTGAATTTCTCTCAAAATCAGATTTTGAATAAAAATCTGAAATCATATGACAGATTTTTGAAAGGGTTTTGGAACTTCTTCCCCATCACCTTCCCAGAATGTGAATTCTCTCAAGTTTTGGGAAACACAAAACTGAAATTGTTCTCAAAATTCGGAGGGGAGATTCGTCCCTAGCAAAGCCGTTCTTCCGTTCTACATCAATTTTCCTCCTCAGGCATTGCACCCCTGATGGTATCTGGAATTGAGTGCTTCATGATCATAAGACTCATGCGGTTTGAACGCTCCCACTTTTCAAAATTTGCCCTTTGTTCAATAGTGCTTTCCGCAGTAAGGGCAGGAGGGCGTTCAGTCCTAATCGCATAGTCTAGATCCATACACCCAAGAACAATAGTAATGTGCTCTTTCCATTTCTTAAAATTAGAGCCATTAAGCACTGGAATGTTATCCAAATTGGCAGATATAGAAGAAACATTAACTGAAAAAGAACAAAAAATTAATACACAATTAGCAACAACATATGGTGGGCCCTTTATAAGATACCTAAAACAACATCATAATTTAGTCTTTGGACAGAAATTATAATTTGTAAATGGTACTTTTAAAATTATAGTTAATAAATATTGATAAAAAATTCTGCCAATAATAAGCCTTTCTTTGGACCGACTTATTATATGCATGAATACTTTCAAAATTATCACATATTTATGACTATATCTTTAGAGTACTCTGGCCAAAAAATAATCTTCCTTTGGGCTGATTAATTTTCGCATAGACTAGAAAAAAAAAATTCTTTAGCATTATTCAGTTAATTTTAAATTAAATAAATTGATTTAATAGAGGTCACTTTGGTGACATATTATTTCAATTTAATTTAATTTCGAATTAATAAATAATTATATCAAATAAGAAATATTCGTTCATAATTTAATAAAAAAAAAATTATGATACCACAAGAATATTCTTTCAGAATTTCGTTACAGATACAGCACATAAATTATTTAAATGAAAAGTATATGTAACCGAAAAACCCAAAAACAACGCATCGATTCACATACAATGGAATACACTACAGGAAAATCACCCACTTCCGGCGGCTTTTTCCGGCGGAATTTGACCAATTTCCGGCGGTTTTTTAATTTTCCGGCGGCTTTCGTGCCGCCGGATAAAACGGCGTAGGAAAATAATTTCCGACGGCTTTTTCCGGCGGCAAATAAATCCGGCGGTTTGCCGGCGGTCAAAAACCGCCGGTTGAAATTAAAAAAAAAAAAAAAAAGAACCCGCTCCCGCTGAAACCGCTCCCCGGCGGCTCCGGCGACACGCCAGCAACCTGCTCCGGGAAATTTTTATTTTAACTGATAATTAAAATAAATTAGTTAAGTAAAGCCGCCGGTAATCCGTCGGAAAGCCGCCGGAAAAATCCGCGGGAAAATTTTGTGGGAAATTAGCCGTCGCAAAATTTTGCGGGGAAATTAGCCGTCGGAAAACCGCCGGAAAGCCGCCGGAAAATTTTGTTGGAAATAAGACGTCAAAAACCGCCGGAAAATTGACCGCCGGAATGCCGGCGGAAAATTCCGCCGGTAATAAGTGATTTTCCTGTAGTGATAATAACTTAACGGAACTAAATCCATTGAAACAAATATCTTACAGTAAAGAATATCAAATGAAGGAAATAAAGATATAGTAAAATGAATAATGATGACAGTACCAAATGTCAAACCAAATAATAAAGGATCATTAATGCTTTATGTCCTTTATTAAATAAAATAGCAAAAGTATACTAGCAGTTACAAACTTAATATAATTTGACAGTTTTAAAATATGCTGAATCCATTAAGATAAATGCTTCCATTTAAACAAAACAACTGTTCACGTATGTGGTGTCGTTTCATATTTCATTAATCGCAAATACCAACCGTCAATTCATCGTTTTCAAGGAGAAATGGTGAACAAAAATAGATAATGAATATTGGAAAACTAATAAACGAGTGAATCAATACCCATATAAAAGTTTTTTGAATTTCTCAAAATTGATTGAATATCTTAAACAATGTTGTTTTGAAAATTTTGGCAACTAATTTACACAGAGAAAGCAAAATCTCTTTGAATAAAAAAAAAATCTCAAATGAAGATTTCTTTTGATCGAAAAACTAAAATTAACATCATGATTAGCGAAAACTATTTCTCGGTGATCTAACATGACAACCGGGCTCTGATACCACATGTTAGGATTTAATGGAGACATAAATAATCAATTCGATCGTCTCCGAACGATATGTCAAATCATCAAGAAGAAGGTTTCGAAAGCGTACCTGAATCCATTGAAATGCTAAGTTGAGGATTTCGGTCTTCCACGTTTAGAGCGGCGTTCTTCAAGAGAGCGAGAGACCCCTTCTTTTCACTCAAGATGGGAAATGAGAGAAATGAGAACTACCCCGCTTAAACTGGGGACCATAACCCTTATATACTTTAAGTGTAAATATTTTATTTCAGCCCATCATAAAAATAAAATAAATACCCGGCCTCTACACAAATTAATTCCATACAAAATTAATTGAGATGCCACATAAGTCAAATAATAATTTAATACTCAATAGATCACGAATTAATTGGCTTAATTTTAGATAGCGTCTAATATATAATTCTTTATTTTATATGTATAAAATATATTGGCCCATGTATAGAAATTTCCCAACACCTTGCACTGTACGGATATCAAGAGCGCGAAATCAGAAAGAAACTGAAGAGAGCTAGGGCGACGCTAACTTGGAAGAGGATGAGCTCGCCGCCGCCCGATTTTTTTTCTTTTCTATGCCAGCTATGAAGAATGGGACGGGAACGCTGACATTTACGCCGCCCAAAATGTTCGCTGCCTTCTACTTCATTTCGCCGGCGGCATCATTCGCTGTGTTTCATATGTGTATATATATTTGGACATTATACATTTCATAATTTCATTTTGTCCTATAAACTATAAAGTGAAACTGATTCCGTCACTATCTGCCACCAAGGATGATCAACGATAACTAAGGAAAGGATACCGATCATTGGATAATAATGTAAGGAAGGAGATGAAGCTGTCTCATGTGGGAGGAATTAAAGCTTAGGTGAGCAGTGGGCTCAGGGTATTGGGAGTATCGAGAGACGAGATCGAGCATCTACGCCTATATATATATCTCTATCTCCATAATCTTGTTTTTATTTTGTAGCTAGGCGCAGCAACTATTTACATTGGCGAAAAAAATGAGAAGCCGAATCCCTGAGGCTGAACAGCAGCCGAATGATGCCGCCGGCGAAATGAAGTCCTTGGAAAAGGCAGCGAACATTTTGGGCGGCGTAAATGTCAGCGTTCCCGTCCCATTCTTCATAGCTGGCATAGAAAAGAAAAAAAAAATCCGGCGGCGGCGAGCTCATCCTCTTCCAAGTTAGCGTCGGCGCCCTAGCTCTAGCTCTTCATTTTCTTTCTGGGTCTCGCGCTCTTGATATCCGTCCAGTGCAAGAATGTTAAGAGGGCAATTCTGCTTGGGCTGCTAACAGCCTGCCTCTTCTCTGTTCTGGCCGGCGTCGTGGTGCTCGCCATCACTGTATTCCTCTAGCTCATCCACTACTAGCTAAAGGTGCTCAGTTTATGAGAGAATTTGTCTTGTGTGGTCTAATATGATATATAATGTCTAATGTCAGTATGTATTTGTCTATTTAATCTAAGATTTCCCTCCTGGATATATATATATATATATAGTAGAAGACCGGCCCAAAGTAAGAAGCTTACCAGAGCGCAGGCCATGCTCATTCCAAGCAGAATGAGCTTCGGCCTGGAGCCTGATTGGTTCTTTTTTGCTATTGCCGTTGCTATCATTGCGACGGTGACAGGTAGCAATACCACGCCCAACTCTTTGGCAGTCTTCTCCTGCTCTTTCCGTTTGGCTTCATGCTTCTCAACCACGGTGGCCGGCTGCTCATCCACGTGCTTGATGATCACTACTAAGTGCTGATCATTTGATTCCGCCGCCATGTCTGCAACTCTCTCCGTGTCTCTCTATGTTTTGTTTCTTATATTTTTCGAGGTAGGCAATAAGAGGGGGTGTTTATATGAATTTATAATAGCTCGACCGGATAAAAAAAAAAGAGTAGGCATTAATTAAGGATGTTTTTTGCTCTTATCTATATATCTATTTATATATATACACTTACATATGAAGCAAGTTCCATCATGGTTATGCATTTATTGCTGTTATCTATTTTTGCAAAAAATTCTAAGTTAAAAAATAGATTCCCTAGCAAAACATTTTAAGCAAAAACAAAAGAATAAAAAAAAAACATTGGAGATTTTATAAATATTTAATTTAAATATAATATGGACTTTTTAAAGCTATATATCACACATTAATAATTTTTTTGGGGTAAAAAATAGATTCCCTCAGCAAAACATTTTAAGCAAAAACAAAAGAATAAAAAAAATAAAGAACTATAATTAACATTTGAAAAATAAAACAGTGCTCAAACTACCCTAAGTAAACCCTAAATCTAAATAGAAGAACTTTTCAGGTGCCCCCACTGGCCAATGAATTTTTGGTTAATTAGGTAATGTATTTAATATAAAAATGTTAAAACAAAATTATTTCAATTAGCTTTATCCTAAATCCTTTGGTAGCTATTGTTTTTCCCACATGCCTGAAGACGCAGGCAGAAAGGCATCTGTACTCAAAATTGAGATTAATTCTTAGTATTCACGTACTCAAAATTGTTACTTGTGAGTCTCTCTTTCTATCACTTGTTTTTTTTTTCCTGAAAAAGATATTTAAAGCTATTTTTTTTATTTGCTATGAATGTGTACAATATTGTTAGATTTTTAAATTACAATATATAATAAAAATATTTAAAAAAATCTCATAAAATGAAAAATATTATAGAATTGTTTATATAGTTACATTTTATATTATTTTTTAAAATTGACAGGAAGGATAGAAAAGAGAATTTAATAAATTATAATTATATATAGTGTTGAGAAGAGGATCTTAAAGCTGACTCAAGTAAGTTATTTTTCATTTAAAAGTATAATTGTTCAACTATATTATATCATTTGCTACAACATAGGAAAGGTCACATTAAGAGAATAAAATCTAATTTTGGATAAGAGAGAGTGTCATAATTGATATAAATATTTCAAACATAATAACAGTAATAATAATTCTGATTTACTATTAAAAATTTCTAATTTAAATGGTATGCTCTTTGATTTTTATCTATAAAATAATTATTTCCTAATTTAATCGATTGCTTTTTTAGTTTTTTAGTACAGTTCACAAAATTGCCTTTTTTGTGAATTGGAATAATAGAAAAACTAGACTTTCAATACTCTTTTTTTAATTTAATAATATGTTAATTCAAGAGTGATTATATATAAGTAATAGAGGCAGAGTGTTGAGGGAACTGGAGACAAAGCGTTCAGGGTCGCAGCTCTTCAAGGCGGACTGAAGCTTTCTTTCTCGTTTTTCTTAAGAGTGACATCCCTTAATTAGTGTTATTGGATTAACTTCTCTTTTGTTTTGAGTGAAGAACGATGTAAGATAGAAAAGAAGCATGGAGAGATTGAGAGAGAATAGAGAGGCATGCATATATACTTATTTCTCCTAATTTTCATAATGAATTTCTAGGTGTGGTGTGACTCAGTGATTTTTTCCAGATTTCAAATTTTTCCGCGTTAAATTATACATGGGTCAACAATGCCACAAAAACATTTTTTGTCTTCCACTGTAATGTCTTTTGCTTCCATAAATTGTAAGATGTCATTCTTAACTGTCATTTTGTCATCAATTAGTCAGGTGTTTCGAGCAGAAGTGTCTCAGGTGCTGTGGCGTCAATTACAATTATTGAGTCTTCTCAAAGCCCCATTTTTGCTACTTTTGCTTAGTAGCAAAATTTATATTAACATATTATTAGATCTCCGTCTGGCTGTCATCGGCACACTACTTCGCCCACTTTTGCCCGTTAATTATGATCCCTCTGATGACATTTATCTGTAAGACTTAATGGAGTTCTCCTACTTTTTGCATAAACTCGTATCATAATTTATGTAAAAGAAATCGATACGGAAAACTTGAATTTACATAAGTCTTAAATCCTCAAGATCTTAAACAAGATGATTTTCACAATCTTTAATCGGAAGAAAAAAACATACCTTGATTCATTTTGAATTCGTCGAATTTCGAACTACGGTTTCTCTCCCTTCTCCCTTCACTTTCTTCTATCATGAGTTAATCGTCTATGGAGCAAGATAACTCCTCCTTATGAGAGAGAGAGAGGACCAATAGTTATTTCCTACGGATTTGTCATAATAACCCCTCATGAGAGTTATTTTACAATAACTCATAAAATAACTCATAGGAGTTATTTTACAATAAACACTATATGAGTTATTTTACAATAACTCATAGGAGTTATTTTATAATAACTCAAAGGAGTTATTTTATAATAACCGCTCATAGGAGTTATTTGATCAAACGGTCCATAAACGAATGATCAAATTATCTTTTCTTGACCAATAGGTTTTAAACATAAATAATTAAATTGCAATAATTCAAATATATGAGCCACATAATGGTTTATATAATTAAATATATATTCTTAAATAATTATTGCGACGTCTCGCATAATTAATATATTTAATTATTCTAACATTCTCCCACTTGACCCATATGAAATTATTCAATTAATAATTTAATTAACATAAGCGCAATATATTAATCCTTTTTCTTAAATTGGTCAAATCATAAATTCATTATTAAGTACAAAATTAATACGAATCATGGCGGTCATACACCATTAGTTCGATGCATTTCCTTCCATGTATCACGATACTAATCTTATACTTAATATGAAGCATAATAAGATACACATAATGGTCCAGCAATAATGTCTTTACAAAGACAAATCCTGTCAATATTCACATAAACATTTATGTGTACACATCATAATAAACAGGATATACTAATTATCAGAAACAACATAAAAGAACTCAAAGTATCAAAAGATTATAAAGAGCAAATAAACATAATTTTAATAAGGATTTTCAGTAATGCCCATCATAACAACATGTTCATGAAATGTCTTCGGTGGCAACCCTTTAGTTAATGGATCCGCAATCATAAAATTGGTGCTAATGTGCTCAAATGATACTCTTTGTTTCTGAACTTTTTCTTTAACGGCAAAGTATTTTAATTCCATATGTTTAGCACCCTTTGAATACTTGTCGTTTTTAGAAAAGAAGACTGCTGCGGAATTATCACAATAAATTTTCAGCGGCTTGGCAATACTGTCAACAACTCCAAGTCCTGAAATAAAATTCCGCAGCCATAATACTTGAATTGTGGCCTCAAAACATGCCACAAATTCAGCTTCCATTGTGGATGCAGCAATGACAGACTGCTTCGCACTCTTCCAAGATATTGCTCCTCCACTTAAGAGAAACACATATCCAAATGTGGATTTTCTAGAATCCAAACATCCAGCAAAATCTGAATCTGAATATCCAATCACCTCAAGATGATCAGATCTTCTAAAAGTGAGCATGTATTCCTTTGTTCCTTGTAATCTATCACGGAATATTTCAATTCCTATCAAATAGGATGCCTCACCCATATCTTTCATTTTAAAGTTATTTGAGAGAAATTTCTTAGTTTCATATAATAAACTAAGATCATTAGTAGCAAGCAAAATATCATCAACATACAAAATCAAAATTATAAACTTGCTCCCACTGACCTTTAGATATATACATCGGTCAACAGTAATTTCTTTAAATCCAAAAGAAGTAATGGTATTATTAAACTTGATATACCATTGTCGGGAAGCTTGTTTAAGTCCGTATATTGATTTCTTAAGTTTACACACCATGTGTTCCTTTCCTTCACCTAAAAACCCTTCAGGCTGATCCATATAAACTTCTTCATCTAAATCCCCATTAAGAAAGACTGTTTTCACATCCATTTGATGTAACTCTAAATCATAATGAGCTACTATCGCCATAATAATTCTTAATGAGTCCTTCTTAGAAACTGGAGCAAAGGTCTCTTTGTAGTCAACACCATCTTTCTGAGTAAAACCTTTGGCAACAAGTCTAGCCTTATATCGTTCAATATTGCCTTTTGAGTCGCGTTTAGTCTTAAAGACCCACTTACACCCAACTCTTTTAGAACCTTCAGGCAATTCAACGATGTCCCAGACTTTATTATGATCCATTGATTTTAACTCTTCTTTCATGGCATCTAACCACTAATTAGAATTTATACTTTGGCTTGTGAAAATGAAACTGGATCATCATCAATTCCTAAGTCAAAATCTGACTCTTGAAGATAAACCATATAATCATTCGAAATAGCAGATCTTTTAACTCTAGTAGATCTTCTTAATGCTACTTCTTGTGGTTCATCAATTATAGGTTCATTGGTGACAATTTTATTTTGGGATGTATAAACATTCATTTGCTCATCCTGTATATTGTCAAACTTTTCAACAATAGTAGGAATGACAACTTTATTAGAAGTCATGGGCAAAGGAATTTTCGCCCCAACTTCTTTAACATCTATATTACGATGTTCTATACTCCCACTAATTTCATCATTTTCAATGAACCTAGCATTTTCAGTTTCAACAATTTTCGTACTATGATTAGGACAATAAAATCTATACCCTTTAGATTTTTCTGGATAACCAATGAAAAAACCACTGGTTGTTCTTGAATCCAGTTTTCTTTCATGTGGATTATAAATTTTTATTTCCGCTGGGCAACCTCAAACATGCAGGTGCTTTAAACTAGGTTTTCTTCCTGTCCACAGTTCAAAAGGGGTATTTGAAACTGCCTTACTAGGAACCCTGTTTAACAAATACATAGCGGTTTTTAAAGCATACATCCACAAAGATAAGGATAAGGAAGAATAATTTAACATACATCTAACCATATCCATTAAAGTACGATTGCGTCTTTCTGCAACACCATTTTGTTGTGGTGTGCCAGGCATTGTGTATTGAGCACAAATACCACGCCTTTCAAGAAATTTAGCAAATGGACCAGGACATTGTTCAGATTCATCAAACCTTCCATAAAATTCACCACCTCTATCAGACCTTATGATTTTCACTTTTCTATCTAATTGCCTCTCAACCTCATTAATAAACACCTCAAGAACGTGTACTGATTGAGATTTTTCATGCAATAAATAGATATAACCATAACGTGAAAAATCATCAATAAAGGTAATAAAATATTTTTGACCACTAAATGAAGGCACATCAAAAGGTCCACATATATCAGTGTGTATGATTTCAAGAAGCTGTGTGCTTCTTGTGGCTGCCTTCTTAATTGTGTGTTTAGTAAATTTTCCTTTAATACAATCCACACAAATACCAAGATCAGTGAAATCCAAATCAGGAAGGATTTCATTCCTCACTAATCTTTGTATTCTTTCTTTGGATATATGACCCAAACATTTATGCCACAAGTAAGCAGAATTTTCATTCATTAAACCACCTTTTGTTCCAACATTATGATGCAAGGTTAATAATCAG
This sequence comes from Dendrobium huoshanense, assembly GCA_016618105.1. NCBI lineage: Eukaryota > Viridiplantae > Streptophyta > Magnoliopsida > Asparagales > Orchidaceae > Dendrobium > Dendrobium huoshanense. The sequence continues at coordinate 45,837,544 of CM028350.1, read as the reverse complement.
CAAATAAATTATCAAGTTTTAATTTATATAAACCATCGCAAAGCATACCAGAACCAATAAGTTGATTACTCTTAAATAAACTGAAACATCCACTTCCAAACTTAAAACAAAAACCAGCTGTATCGAGTTTCGATAAAGAAATTAAATTTCTAGAATGTACATAAAGAGTTTGAAAAAGATCTAAATGATGTCCAGTATCTAAAATCAAATGATATGTTCCAATGGCTTCAACTTGAGCTTTAACTCTATTTCCCATGAAGACAAACTTTTCATTTGGCTTTATGGTTTGGGTCGTAAGAAATCCCTGCATCACATTTGAAACATGAGTGGTGCAACCAGAATCAATCCATCAAGTATTATAAGGAACCTCAACCAAATTTGATTCGAAACATACAAAAGCACTAGGCTTACCTTTCTTTTCAAACCAAGCCTTACGTTTCAGGCAATTTTTCTGATAGTGTCCACGCTTGTGACAGAAATGACATCTATCATTCTTTGGTTCCTTCTTTTGGATTTGGACAGATGACACATTAAGCTTTAGATGTCCTTTATTGCCCTTTGGATTTTTCTTTCCTGATTTTCTTTTAAAATCTGGTTGATCTATGAGATTAATTGAGTGAATTCCTTGTTTCTTAAGCCTTGATTCCTCCTGAATAAGCATACTCTGTAATTCGGTCACATTCCATTTATCTTTAATATTATTATAATTAATTTGGAATGGATCATATTCAGGAGGCAATGAGTTTATAATAAACTGTACAAGGAAGCTTTCACTCACTTTCATTCCCATAGTATTCAATCTTGCTGCTATATTAATCATTTCAGTAATGTGCTCATAAATGGTACGAGAACCATCAAATTTCATGGTGGTTAACATACCCATTAAAGTTCCAGCACGTGACTTATCAGCAGACTCAGATTGAGAAATATTCTCCACAGACTTCATAAATTCTTTAGCATTATCTGTTATTGGAAGTGTTGGCTTAATAATGTCTGCTACAGTCATCCGCATAAACATTAGGCTTAATCTATTTGATCTTTCCCAAGCTTCATGAAAAGATCTTTCTTCAGCACTGCTTATATCAGTAAGAGCAGTAGGCTTATCATTAAGTAGTGCAAAATCCAGATCCAAAACACCTAAATTAAACTGAATTTGTTCACTCCATTCAGAATAATTAAGCCCATTGAACTTTATAATAGATGAAGCTTGCGAATGAAGAATTACAGAATTAGATGCTGCAAAATAAAATACAAGACTCTCACATATCGATGATTTAAAAATTAAATTTAAAAACATAAAACAGATTCAGATAACATTTCATTAATCAATAAAATGTATATTGAAGTTCTCCTTTGGGTGATACTACAATATACAATGATAATCATAATTGATGCTTAAAATAAAATCTTCATAATTGATAATTATACATACTCCAATTAAATATATTTGTTATCTTTGGATATACTAAATATATTTAATTAAGTATGATAATTTATCACATTTATATCCAATAGTACAAAATGACTAATCAACCTTTGGGCGATTCTTAAATATTTTGTAGCAATTTGAATGTTAATTACTCGTGATAAAATTTTTATATAACATTATGTCATTCTGTTAATAGCATCGCATACTCACGAGTAATTAAATATTATCTAATTGATATTTATGAAAACTTTCTAGTTTGACCACTTTGGTGATTAACAAACTATGCTTGATACAAATATCAAATTAAATAATTATGATGATGATTATTTCAAATAAATGAAATACATAAGGAAAATACTTAATGTATATAATTACATATACGAACAAAATCTCTTTAAATGAAATATGGATTTACGTCGTTAACTTTAATATGACAAATCCATTCATAATGAAATAAATAACATAAATTATTTCCAAAAGCAAAATAGAAACATAATTAATTTGCCATGAATTAATCAAGACAAAATTATGATTCAATAATTGAAATCGATAACAAATAATATGAATTCGATTTCATTAGAAAGAATCATCGAAGGAATTAAAGAAAAACTTAAACGGAAAATCACTAGTTTTCAACCATGCTCTGATACCACATGTAAGACTTAATGGAGTTCTCCTACTTTTTGCATAAACTCGTATCATAATTTATGTAAAAGAAATCGATACGGAAAACTTGAATTTACATAAGTCTTAAATCCTCAAGATCTTAAACAAGATGATTTTCACAATATTTAATCGGAAGAAAAAAACATACCTTGATTCATTTTGAATTCGTCGAATTTCGAACTACGGTTTCTCTCCCTTCTCCCTTCACTTTCTTCTATCATGAGTTAATCGTCTATGGAGCAAGATAACTCCTCCTTATGAGAGAGAGAGAGGACCAATAGTTATTTCCTACGGATTTGTCATAATAACCCCTCATGAGAGTTATTTTACAATAACTCATAAAATAACTCATAGGAGTTATTTTACAATAAACACTATATGAGTTATTTTACAATAACTCATAGGAGTTATTTTATAATAACTCAAAGGAGTTATTTTATAATAACCGCTCATAGGAGTTATTTGATCAAACGGTCCATAAACGAATGATCAAATTATCTTTTCTTGACCAATAGGTTTTAAACATAAATAATTAAATTGCAATAATTCAAATATATGGACCACATAATGGTTTATATAATTAAATATATATTCTTAAATAATTATTGCGACGTCTCGCATAATTAATATATTTAATTATTCTAACATTATCTCCCAATGACTACGATCTCTCCGACCACTATCGCTCGTCAACTAAGATCCCTCCGATCATCAACGCCCGCCAACTATGATCCCTTCGACTATGATACATTCGACCACCATTGTCCGCCCATTATGATCCCTACTGACCCCGTCGCCCCCCAACTACTTTCAATAAATGAAAAAATAATTTAGTCATTTTCTCCCTCTTACTGCATGCAGTCCACCAAAAAAACAAAACAAAGAAATAATTGATATATATATATATATATATATATATATATATATATATATATATATATATATATATATATATATATATATCGAGAGATCGAGATCGAGAGAGAGAGAGAGAGAGAGAGAGAGAGAGATGTGGAAATAGATTCTACTCTTCGTAGTGCTAGGAATGAAACCACATATACGCCACTCAGTTGTTATCGAACTAGCTTTCTGGAGCAATGGAATAATAGAAAAGCTAGACTTTCAATTCTCTTCCTTGAATTTAATAATATGTTAATATAAGAGTGATTATATATAAGCAATAGAGTAGAGTATTATAGGAACAGTATTATAGGAACATGCTACAAAAGAATGTATGCTTAATAATGAGGATATTTTACAATAATAATTATTATAAAATTTTACTATAAATATTAGACACATTCTAATATTGATATGGAAGCAAATAATTCTAATTAACTCTATTAGAAAAGAGATATATGTTTTCAATTTTCTTGCTTTGCAAGATGCTATCTTGGTTTTCTAAAGGAAGGAGATAGTCTTGATTGGTTGCAGTAGGGGTGCAAATGAGTCGAGTTGAGCTTAAGTAATATTTACTCGAGCTTGGCTCGTCGGCAAGATCGTGAGCTCGAGCTATGCTCGTCGCGATGGGTGTGAGCTTGTGAACAGCTCGTGAGGCAAAAGGCCTGTTCCGATTCCGCTTTCGTGCCTGAGATTCCACGCAACTGCCTCGTGCTTTTGCGCCCGCTCCTGCACATGCGCTTCTGGTTCTATCTTATGCACCTATGCATTCACGGTCAAGCCGCTCGACGAGTAATGGAGCCGGGCTTCCTCTCAATCAAACTCGAGCTCAATAATTTCACGAGCTCTAGCTCAAAAATTTGCTCGAGCTCGAGCAGGCTCGTGAGTCGACTGACTCGTTTGCACCTCTATAGGTCTACGTGCTTGACTCTTCTATTTTACTATAAGACTTGAAAATTTTGTAAATAAATCTAAAACTATTTAATAAATTGCTGCACGCGCATATATCGTTGGAACTAACACGAAGGATTACACTGAATCAACAAAAAGGCCAGTCGAGAGTTTATTTGAACTGCAGAAGTATCACAATAACCAGTCGTAGACAAAAGAACTTCTACAGAAATGTCGATCGAGCAGCAAAACAGCTATCAATATGAATGCCTTCGAGCACAAGCAGCAGCCAGCCCTCAGGCGGTAAAATATGTATAAAAATAAAGTAGAAATCAAAGTCATCAGGACAGGAATGGACATTGTTTATCTGGCTCCCTGTACCCAGCTGGCTCTTTAATAGTCTTAACTAATAGTCTAGTTAATTTGTTATGAGATGTAGCCTTCGTTGAGGACGGCTTTCTTATGTTTTTAGTGCAAAAATTATCAAATTGTGGTATATATATAGTATGCGTGTCAAAAAATTGACCCGATCCGTCATTCTGATGTGAAAAATATGAATTTTGGTTAATTTTAAATTTCATGATCATTGATGATTGTGGCTTTTATTAGGTTCTATCATAACTTGAAAATTATTTCGATCAAGATTTGAACACAATTAATTTGATCAATGCTTGAAAATGGTTCAAATAACTTGTAACAAGGTTAGTCAAGATTTGATTTGCAAAGAGTAGCATACTCTATGACATAGCAAAATCTGATGTGAAAAATACCAACATTTGCAATAATTGTTCATATGCAATTAGAATGTTGTGTTTTTTTGTTTTTTTTTCAACTTTTACACTACATAAGTATGTCTATTTACATGCAAATATATGAACTACTTATAGGTTTCCTTTGAATATGTGATGTTAACTTGAGAAATGATTGTGTTGATGACTGACTAAACTTGGCTTTAAGAAAAAGTTAGTTGAAAATTAAGCTTTATTTTTGTGAAAATATGTATATGGACGTGTAATATAACTCTATACTAGGTATTGGGTAATTTAATCACAAAATATGCTCATCATGTTTTAGTTGGTTAGATTACACTAAGTTAACATTCTTGGATGAGAAAAAATCAGTTTTTCATATATTATGATCAAAAGTCTCTTTTTAACTTGTGAACGTAGGACGATATTTTCAATTAATTTTCTATCACTTAATTTCTTTTCAACTGTAGAGAGTTTTTTTATTCTTAATTACATGATTTTTTTTTTACTTTTAAATTATGATTTTATTTTAAGCTATTGGAGCTGAGGAGATCTTGCGTGTCTTATAAATAAATTTACTTTGGAATTATTTTTGGCATATTATGTGATTAAATTTTTTATGCTTGCATTATGATATTACAACCCATATACATGGCTATACAAATTCTATTAATGTTAGTTTATTTTTAATTTTTATTCACGCGCTGCTTGCATATTACTTTTAGATGCATGTTATTATTTGCTAAATTCCTTCATAGACCATTTTTCATGGAGATTTGCATGTGCTTGTTATATTGAATTTTGGTTGCTACAGTAATAATGCATATTCTCATGCCAATAATGCTTGGTACCTATATTTTAAATTGTTGATTAGAATAAGGCCTGATTTATATTCTATTTGATCGGTACATCTGGTTTATGCAATTTGCTACCTAATTTCATTTAGTTTTCCTTATCTAATCTTACACATTGGACCTTTTTTTTTTTAAACTGTGATTGAGAGCTGGTGAAATTTACTCAGAAGGGAGAAAGTGCTGTGTGCAGAGTTTTGGTTCATGCTATTCTTAGAAATATACTATAGTATGTCATATAAATAAAATTTTATGAAGACAACACAGTACGAATGGGGCTGCTGCTTTTTGGCTTTCATAGCAGCATGATGACAACACTTTTAATCACTCTCCCAACAATTTTTCTCATTGCAAAAATTTTTAGAAAGCAGCACAGAAGCTTTAGTTAAATATTTAAATGTTTGGAATGCAATGTTGTAAAAAAAAAGCTTCTGAGCAAAATTGCAACATATTTATGCATAACAATTAGGACTATTATATTATAAGCACTTGATTTTATAGGTCGAGGAGATGAAAGATGGCAATTTCGTCAAGGAAGGGGTCGTGATGTGAGATCAAATGGTCCCATCAATGCAGTTGCTGGCGAAGCTTAGTAAATCATTGGTTGCATGCAAGATTTTCTTCTTTATAAAGCCTTGGATGCCTGCTCAGTCCAGAGTGTTCTTTCTTACTTTTTGTTTTAAAATTTTGAGATAAAAAACTCACAAGTTAACCATAGTCGGTTTTAAGTTGTCAGGACAAAACTTGGTAATGAGTTCTTATGACTCTACAGGATTAGTTAGATGTCATCTTATGTTCTTCCTTTGATGATTGATTGTAGCATTCAACCTGTGGAGCATCACATTCTTTTATTATTATTATTTTATCCTTAAACTTTCTAGCTTGAGTAATTATTATGTTTAGTTAATGAAGATTTTAAGATTGAAATTATGTTCTGGTGCCGTTGCCAGGTCCCAAGTCCTTGATGATAAAAGTGGAGGATTACGTTAGGTAGTCGACAACCAGCATAAAACTTGTCGAATAATAATGACATGAATCCTTTAAGAAATTGTCTTTATGCTAGGACGTCCCCTAGAAGCGACGCGCTGTATGGCCTGAATACATTGACAAGTGTGCAAGGGCCGCTGCATCGACGCCCAGGTGCAATGTTAAATAGGCAAGGGTTCCCACATCAAGGATGGATGTGGGAAAAGAAGCTAGTACATGATACTAAAAAACATGAAACTAAAATTAGGATAGGAACTTGAATATAGGTACCTTTACAGAAAAATTAATGGAATTAATATATATTATGATTCATAGGAAGTTAAATATTTTGAGCATTCAGGAAACTAAATGGGTTGGAGAGAAGGCTAAGGAAATTGATAATTTATGATTTAAACTTTGGTATTCGAGTAAGAGTCCTCCTCCCTCCCCTTGGCCAAAATCCACCAAGGCTCCACCCACCTGCCGGCCACCTCCTTCCCTAACCCCACTTCCCTCCAAAATCATTCTTTCCTTATTTATGTTGTCATTAATTTGAAAAGATTTGAAATTCAAATTAATCCAATTTGAATTTCAAATACATCCTCATTAATTACATTAATTTTGAGAATTTCTTTCATTCAATTAATTAATCAATTCTAAAATTGATTGGTTAATTAATCCCTAACCCAAATACATTGAACCTAGACACCCCTATTCTCCCTCCCTCTTTCTCCCTCCATTCAATTAATTTTCTTCCCCTTCTTGCTCCCCAATTAACTCACATCCCTTAATTTTGAATTTTAAATTTTGAAATAGCTTTAATCCCTTTCCTAATTTAAGATTCTAATTAAGGAATCATTTAATTACTTAATTATCATCTTCCTAATTTGGCCCTATCTTATTTGGAAAGATTTTGTAATTCAAATTCAAATGAATTTGAATTTTAAAATCTTTCTAAGTATCCTACACCTATTTTAGAAAATTCTCCTCAATTAGTGCAAATTTGAATTAAGTGATTAGATTTGAATTTAATTCCCCCTATTCAATATATGTGGACACATACATTGAATGTGAACAATTCTCCCTTTCCCCTCTCTATTTGTGCTGGCCCCCATCCCTCCCTTCTCCAATAAACTAGGAATTTTTGAAAATTCAAATGACCCCCTCCTTCGTTCTACATCAGGCTTACTAAAGGGGATGGGGAGAAAAGGAGGGAGGCAAAAGCGGGTTGGATTGTGACCGGATTTATCAATGGAGAAAGAGAGAGGCTGTATAAAGATTAAGTATGATATGTCTATAAGAGTGATTGGATCGGTAACTATATGCCAAATGTGATAGGGTATGAGATGTGATTCTGTATGTTTTCCTTTTAGTAAGTTGATGAAATACCCATACCTTTAAGTTACAAAAACTCTTGAATATTATTTTGAGTGTTAAGGACGAGATGTATTTCATAGTTAATTTTTTGGGAAAAAGATAATGCTTCGCCTTCTAAATTTAACATATTGGTTTTGCAGTTACTTATTTTTGTCGTTGCTTGAGTATTTATTGTGATGGCCAGCAATCCATAATCTTCTCGGCCAGAGGTTGGTTGGCCATTTACATATTTGTATTACATACTCTCATAATTTCTTGTTTATTACAGATATTAAGTGTGAATGAGCATTTATCATCTACGTATATCGGAGGTCAAACTTATCAAATAAAAGTCCTGAGAAATACTAATCTAGAGCAGTTGAAGTCACAAGTTGATGCGGACTTCCAACCGTCCATGTCTATTCGAGAAGGAGCTAAAGATCGACAGCTATGATCGTCTTACGTTTTTTTAAAATTTTTTTTTTGTAATTTTTATTTTAATTATGCATTTTTCATTTTTACCCTTACTTAAGGGTCTAATCTTATATAAGCCCTAGGGTCATTATCGTCTTATTTTAGTTTCTTTTATTTATAAGGCCTATATTTATAGAGGTCATTGCTAGTGTAATGGTATGATGTAATTTTAATAAAATTTTATTCTGCACTTTTATTCTTTGGGAGGACGTTAGTGAGAATCCCTATGGAAGGAATTGTGGTTTCCACCTGCTGCAGGATGGGTCCGAGCTCGTGGTTTGAAGTCTCTTGGTGAAGGGCATCGTATAACCCGTCAGTTTTTGAAAGAGTTCAAGGCTCACGGTTCTACCTTTTTTTATTTGTTTTATTTTTCCTTATTTCCCTAAATTGGTGCCTCTTAAAGCCCTCCACCAAGGTCTGATCCTCTCACCCCATCAGATCCACACCATCGGCCTACACCAACCCCTTTCTTCCTCCTCCCTCCCCTTGGCCGAAATCCACCAAGGCTCCACCCACCCGCCGGCCACCTCCTTCCCTAACCCCGCTTCAAAAATCCATCTTTTCTTATTTAAGTTGTCATTAATTTAAAAATATTTTAAATTCAAATTAAATTAATTTGAATTTCAAATCCATCATCATTAATTACATTAATTTTGGAAACTTCTTTCATTCAACTAATTAATCCATTCTGAAATTGATTGGTTAATTAATCCCTAGCCTAAATACATTGAACCTAGACACCCCTATTCCCCCTCCATTTTTCTCCCTCCATTCAATTAATTTCCTTCCCCTTATTGCTCCCCAATTAACTCCCATCTCTTAATTTTGAATTCTAAATTTTGAAAGGTATTTAATCCCTTTTCTAATTTAAGATTCTAATGAAAAAATCATTCAATTACCCCATTACCATCTTCCTAATTTAGCCCTATCTTATTTGGAGAGATTTCATAATTCAAATTCAAATGAATTTGAATTTTAAAGTCTTTCCAAAATATCCTACACCTATTTTAGGATATTCCCCTCAATTAGTGCAAATCTAAATTAAATTATTAGATTTGAATTTAATTCCCCCTATTCAATATATGTTGACACTTGCATCGAATATAGACAATTCTCCCTCTTCCCTCTCTCTTTGGCCAGCCCATATCCCTCCTGTCTCCAATAAATTAGGAAATATTAAAATTCAAAAGACTCATTCCATTGTTCTACATCAGTTTGGTATTATAGCATAGTTGCTCACTCGAGATGTAAACTCGATGGAGTCGAGCTCTTTTCCACCGTGGGAGAATGATGCGGACATCCAACTGTCTATGTCTATTCGAGGAGGAGCTGAAGATCAAAGCTGTGATCGTCCTACGTTATCTTAAATTTTATTTGTAATTTTTATTTTAATTGCGCATTTTTCATTTTTATCCTTACTTAAGGGTTTAATCTTATATAATCCTTAGGATCATGATCATCTTATTTTAGTTTCTTTTATTTCTGAGGCTTATATATAGAGAGATGTCATTGCTAGTGTAATGGTATGATTGAGTTTTAATAAAATTTTGTTCTGCACTTTTGTTCTTTGGGATAACGTTAGTGAGAATCCTTATGGAGTGAATTGTAGTTTTCACCAGCCGCAGGATGGGTCCGGACTCGTGGTTTGAAGTCCCTTGGTGAAGAGCATCGTACCACCGGTTTGTTTTTTGAAGAGTCAAAAGCTCACGGTTCTATCTTTTTTTTTTCTTCTTTTTTTCTTTTGAGTTTTTTTTTTTTTATTTCCCTAAACTGCCACCTCCTCAAGCCCTCCAACAAGGTGCGATCCTCTCACCCCATCACCTCCACACCATCGGCTTACACCAGACCCTTTCTTCCTCCTACCTTCCCTTGGCCGAAATCCACCAAGGCTCCACCCACCCGCCGTCCACCTCCTTTCCTAACCCACTTCCCTCTAAAAACCCCTCTTTCCTTATTTATGTTGTCAATAATTTGAAAAGATTTTAAATTCAAATTAGTCTAATTTAAATTTCAAATTCATCCTCATTAATTATATTAATTTTGGAAGCTTCTTTCATTCAATTAATTAATCAATTCTAAAATTGATTGGTTAATTAATCCCTAGTCTAAATACATTGAACCTAGACACCCCTATTCAAGATTATGAAAATCGGACCGGACAACGAACCGGAAGAATGAGAGGTTCATGGTTGACCGATCGAACTGGGGTCGAATCGGATGACGTAATAAATAATAATATAATTAAAAGTAATAAAATTAACATAATAATAATGACAATTTATTCTTAAAAAATTAATAATTCTAAGAATTTTTAGACTAAAAAATAAATTAAATTCATACATATATAATATATTACATAATTTTAAAATTAAAAATAAATAATTATTATATTTATGTTATATATTTAAATATAAATAATTACTAATTTTAAATTTAAATATAAACATCTTCAATCTTCAATTTTAATTTATATTTAATAAAAATTTTATTTATATATAAATAATTAAATTTAATATAAATAATTATTTTATGTTATATATTTAAGCATAATTTACATAAATAAATTATATAAAATTTTTTACATTATAAAACTATATTTATAATGTCATAAAATATTATTTTTTAAGATTTTTATTTTTCTATCATTTAATTTTGCAATTAGAAAAAGTTTTAGAACTTTAAAAATTATAAAAATTATTTTTATTTAAATAATTATAAATATATAATTAATAATAAATTTAAGAAGTTTAGAAATTATTATGATGATTTTTATTTGAATATTCTACAAAAAAAATTTCCAACAAAATCTCATTCAAAAAAGTCACATACACACATTGTTGAATGTTGAAACAAAAAATAACTAGTTGTTTAGTCACACATCACTTAGAAGTTTTATGTTGTGTTGTTTATATACCTTTCTTTGTACCCATGGGTTAAGAGCTCTCATGATATTATGGCATCATGTAAGCTTGATAATTTATATTTAATTTAGTTTATAATATAATAAAAATTTTGGAATCATTTTAATTAAATAAAATATACGATATTTTAAATTAATTTAATATCTAATTAAATATTTTATATATTTTTTTAAATATATTATTAGTTGAACCGGCCGGTTCTTAAGAAATGGACCGGTTCAACGGTCGGCCGGTTCAGCCGGCTGTTTTTACCAGTTTGTTGTCAGCCCGGTTCTTAGGGAAGACCGAACCGGCCGTAAGACCGATTCACGATTGAACCGGTCGAACCGGCCGGTCCGGTCCGATTTTCAAAACCATGCCCCTATTCCCCCTCCCTCTTTCTCCCTCAATTCAATTAATTCCTTCTCCTTATTGCTCCCCAATTAACTCCCATATCTTAATTTTGAATTTTAAATTTTGAAAGGTCTTTAGTCCCTTTCCTAATTTAAGATTCTAATTAAAGAATCATTCAATTTACCACATTACCATCTTCCTAATTTAACCCTATCTTATTTGGAGAGATTTCATAATTTAAATTCAATTTTAAAATCTTTCCAAAATATCATATACTTATTTTAGAAAATTCCCCTCAATTAGTGCAAATCTGAATTAAATTATTGGATTTGAATTTAATTCCCCCTATTCAATGTGTGTGGACACATACATTGAATGTGGACAATTCTCCCTCTCTCTTTGGCCAGCCCCCTCCCTCCCTTATCCAATAAATTAGAAAATTTTAAAATTCAAATGACCCCTTCTATTGTTCTACATCATAAGTCTTTAGATCTCTTAGATACGACCCTTTAAGTTGCGTAGTAAATTTGCTATGTCATTATCCAGTTGGAAATGATTTTGTTACAACAAATATTTATGAAGATGAAATGCGTAAGTTGTTGTGGGCTCTGAAAATTCGGCCCCAGCCTCCCCGCCGCACAACTGATTGATTTGCTTTTTGTTTGGAGAGCGAGTTTTAACGAACTAAGTTCCAGGGTAAATTTTGGAAGGCATAGGGGTTTGTAGATAAGACACTACCCAGAGATTTCACCCTTATTTTGTGAGAACTTTATGATCTGAGTTTTGGTTTCCTATAAGTGCAAGCCACTATAGTTAATTTCCCCTCCCGATCACGAGAAAGAACTTTTGATTAAGGCTAGTCATCAATCAGATACGTAGAATGTACGTGTTATCTGACATATAGTAGCAGCATGGGTTTGGATTTGAAAATTGGATTTGAATTTGGGTATTTGGAAAGGTTTGAAAAATTTGATATTTAAAAAAGGAAATTTCACCACCTAGCACTTAAAGTTGATGGTGGGGGAATGGATGATGGACCCGATCAAGATCCCATGGTTTCGTCGTCCCGGGCCATCATAGTCCCTGGTCTACTTAGTTAGAGGAGGTAGTGGATCCTTATCGGCAGTCATGGGTTGCTTCGTCCAAGGGAATCTTGTTGATCTGGGGTGAATGTTTGTCTAAGGGGACAAATTTGAATCCACCTTAGCTAACAGAGGACTTTGTGCCCTATCGATAATATCTTATTGATTCATATCTTAAGGATTTGATGCCACTAAGGAGCATATTGGCTCTGGCCATAACCGGTATTTCATGGTGCCATTTGGCGGCAAAACCCACTCGGTTCAGAGTGCCCCGGGTCATAAGCGTTTATCCTGCGGTGCCATTTGGAAGAAAAAATCACCGGTTAGAGGTCACCTACCACGTCCTTACTGGCAAGAGATTGATTGAGAATGGATCCTAGTGATATTTTCTACTATGCATTTGGCTCTTTGTGAGCTGAAGTATTTTTTATTTGTCCACCCCTGTAAACTGTAATGGAGGGTAGATGAATTTTGTTTTAATTTGCTTGATGGATAAATTTCAATTTAAATATCTAGATTTGGGATTTGTGGAGTTTTGAGTTTTGAATTGACTTTTGGGAGGCATTTAAAAATGTCTGAAATTAACCCCTCCGGTTGAGATCTTAGTTCAACACGGCCATCATTGGAGTCTTTTGATTCATTTTCAATTGAAATTTGAACCTTGTCGACCCTATCAATTTACCGATAGGGGATCAGTTTCGTAAGCTTTGTGCCCTTGTTAGTGAATTCTCTTAATTATAGGCCTTGAATGCCTAATATGAAAGTATAAAATAAATACACCGGTCACCACAACCTTATATTTATTTAATGGTTTGAACTCTGTCGACTCCTATTGATTTGTATAGAAGGATCATGTTCGAACTTGAATTTACTTATTGACCCATGCAGCATCCCTAGGCATCACACGTGTACCAATAACACGCTCGTTGGGGCCTATATGGGTTTAATGATTGCTTTTACCCCTTTTTAGTGCACATATGTGTATATAATTTATAGTGCACGTGCAGGGATATTTTAAAATAATTGTAGTTCTGTAGATAACTGCCATGTAGATGCACACACCTTTTCATTTAAGAGCTTATACACGCCTTCTGTCCACTGGTACGAGTGTTGCAGATCCGACGGTGACGCATTGTAGATTGTAGATGTCTTCTATCTGCTTTTATAAATGTTGCAGATCTGGTGACATTCTGGTCTTGATGTTGATTCGCCTTTCTCATTCTTTGGGGAAGGGCTTTTCTGGACTTTGAAATTTGTTGCTTTGAAGAGAACTCCTTTTAAGATCATCAGTATAGTGGATTGATATTTCTGATATTTGTGGATGCCAAAGTTGTTTTCCTTCCTGAGTACATGATCAAGAAGAAATTTTGGAACATCGGAAAGTTTAGTTCAAATTTGCTCAAACATCTCTTCTCTTCAATCAGAGGGTGTCCTTTTTCGTACATCGGGTTGCTCTTGTACCCGACGTACTTGAATATCTTGGTCACTATTGTCGTAGGTGATATATGTACTTGTGCCCACAGTGGTTCGTTGTACCTATGATGTACTTACTATTGTTATCCACAAGCAGCATATTCATTTGCAAGGGATCGTTGTACTCACTACGACCTCCTGGAATGATCGTAGAAGAGCCACTGTTCCTGCATCGAATCCACCTTTCACCAATCTCAGGTGGTTCATTTTAAAGTATTTGCACTTATTTTTTGGGATGGATCTTTGATTGCTACATATGGGTAGGACTCATACACCTTACAATTATTCATTGCTGCTTATAAGTGTAGTGCATTGACTTTGTGGGGACTGTTGTATCTACTACGACCTCTAGGAAATATTCATAGGAGAACCATTGTCCTTACATCACATCCACTTCTCACCAATCCCACATGGTGGTATGATTGCACTTGCTTGTAAGGGCAGATCCTCTATTATTAGTCTCCAGCATTGCCATCTCAATCAACAGGCAAACTTGTAAGGATTGATTGTAGAAGTTGTAATATTTCAAACTGCTCCAGTATCGTCCAGGCCGATCTGGGATCGTCCTGGGACGATCTGTGGATTTCAGCTCCAGGTTTTGCCCAGAATTTGCTCTAAGTGATTTCCTGTAGGGATCGTCCAGGCCGATCGAGGCATCGTCCCGGGACGATCAGTGGATGGCACAAGTCAGTGAATGGAGGTTTTTATCGCCTATGAATAGTAAACATCGGCCTGAAAAATCGTCCCAGGACGATGGGTTTTGGTCTGATCGTCCAGGCCGATCTGGACGATCGGCCAGGCCGATCTGTGTATTATAAAGCTGATTTGAGTCATTTTGGAGAGAGAGAAATATTAAAAAAATAAATATCTGATTTTTCGTCTGAGGAGAGAGAAAAAGAGCAATTTGGAAAAAGTTGATTTCGGGGAGACGCGGAGCCGTTTTCGAGCGAAGTGACTGTTGAGGAATTTGCTGTGCTCGAGGTAAGGCACATTCCGTCTTTCTCAATTTTCAGTTCCGTCGCGGTTGGCGGTATTTTTCTGTCCGGATTTCGTTTTCGTTACGGTTTTTCGTCCGTATCTTTCGATTGGTTCAGTTTTTACCGCGTAAGTTTCTGTATATCGTTGCCGTGCCGGGTGTGCACGTTTTGATTATATTTTGAAGATTTTCGTCCGGGTATTTTTGATTCGACTGTGTTTTTAGTCGACCTGATTTTTCTGTGAAATTGGAAATTATCTGTTCAGTAGAATAAATGTTCTGGAATGTGATTATCTATATTCTGTGCGAATTCGGTGAATTTTCTTTGCAGGAATTTTTGTGTAAATTCTGTATACTGCCGTTGTGCTGCCCGATTTTTGGGTAATTTCTGAAATGTCCGGATTTCTTCTGAATTGAAATGCTATGTGATTAAGCTATAAAGAGGGAGTTATAAGGGGCCTGAATCCTATGAGATTCAGTTAGTGAAACGGGAAATTATGAAATGAGCTCAAATCTGAAATCTGTTATCTGTTTCGTTCCGGATCCGATGAATTCTATTTTGGTGCTATAAGCACATCTGTTTTGGTGCCGTGAGCACAAAGGGAGACATAAGGGGCCTGGATCCTACGAGATTCAGTCAGTGTCTGGGAAGGGAGGCATAAGGGGCCGGAATCCGTAGAGATTCCGTCAGTGTCAGGGCATTTAGCTATATGTATCTGTTCTGTTTTCTGTATCTGTTCTGTTCTGTACGAAATTGTAATTCTGATATGATATGCTCCGTACGATTCTGATTTCTGATTCTGACTCTGTTGATTTGTTCTGATATGATCTGTACGATTTCCGATTCTGATTTGATATCTGTCCGTATACGTTCTGATTTCCGATTCTGTTCTGATTTCTGATCTGAGTTCTGTCTGATGAGTTTGGTTTTGGTTTCTGAGAATTTAGATTGGTGGTTTGTTGCTTTACTGAGCTGTTGAGCTCACCCTTGCTTTCTGGTGGTTTTTAGGTTCTGGGAAGGGCAAGGAGGTCCAGGATTAGTTTCAGAGTCTGATCCGATTAGGTACTTTTGTACTTTTTGATTTTTGTACAGTCATGGCTTTCCTGTTCTGTCTTTCTTTCTGTTGAAAGCCGTGTGCTGTTCTGTAGATGATTATTTTGAGGAAATGAAAAGATAGATGTTTTGTTTCGCTGCATTTGATGTTTTTAGTAGCTCTGTTGTTCTGTGTGTTTCTGTTGAGTTAAGAATTTGGAAGATCAGTTCAGCAACCTAATCCAAAGCCAGATCCTGGATAAGTAAGTTCAGCTCGTCGCGATCCGGCTCGGGCGGGATCCGTCCCCGTCGGGTCGGGTCGTGACAAGCTTTTGTGGTATCAGAGCACTGGTTTTGGAAACAGGTTGGATTGTGAAACAGAGCTTTAGGAAGTGATCAGTAAGTCTGTCTGGGAGGTAGTTTTGGGTCGTTTGGCTTTTTATTGTGTTGTTTTTGTGTTATTTTTGTGATAGTTTTCCGGATTTTCTGGATTTTTCTGTATGGATCAGCCAGACCCAGACATGACAGACGGTCAGAGTGATGATCAGGCAGCACCAGTGGGGAGTACAGCCCCAGTGGTCGGTGCTGATACGCTTTCTCAGTTCGCGTCACTTGTTGCTCAGATGATGAGCGAGACTCAGAGCAGAGCTTCTACTGTTAGATCTGAGGACATTGACAGACACCTGCAGTTATTTTTTGAGGTTGAAGCCTCCGAGGTTTGAGGGCGCTGTTGAGCCCAGAGCAGCCGAGGAGTGGCTGAGGAGATTAGAGAAGACTTTTGACGGGATGCAGTGTCCTGCAGACAGGAAGGTCCCGTTAGCTGTTTTTCTGTTGGACGGAGAGGCTGAGCACTGGTGGGATGGCCAGCAGGCAGCCAGATTTCAGGGCAGATTGAACTCTTTGATCACTTGGGAAGAGTTCACTGAGGTGTTCAGAGACTGGTTTGTTCCCCCTTCTGCACGACAGCAGATGCAGGAGAGTTTTCTGAGGCTGGTTCAGGGGAGCAAGACGGTGATGCAGTACGAGGCTGAGTTTACTGCATTAGCCAGGTACGCTCCGCAGCTGGTTAGCACTTCTGCTGAGAGGTGTTACCGATTTCTGAGAGGCTTACGAGACACTTTGAGGCAGCCTCTGATACCGTTCCGGATTTCTGATTTCTCTGAGCTTGTGGAGCGAGCTCGTCTGATTGAGAACGACATGACGACTACTCAGCAGCGGTGGTCTGCGAGTAGGAAGAGATTTGGAGGAGATACTTCTGGCAGTGGTTCCTCTGGGAAGAGGAGATTTGTTTCTGGTTCTGGATCTGGAGAATCCAGGAGGAGCGGAGGATCGTCTGGTACTGCTACCAGTACGACTGGTTCTGGATCTGTCAGTTCGGCACCTGTGTGCCAGAGTTGTGGACGGCGACACCATGGCCAGTGCTACAGGATAGCTGGTCTTTGTTTCAGATGCGGTCAGCCGGGACATAGGATTGCAGAATGTCCACAGATGGGATATGAGCAGCGATCTGAGGGCTTTGTCAGACCTGTTGGTTCAGCAGCAGGAAGACCGAGGACTGTTCCTCCACGCCCTGAGGGATTTGCTGGTAGAGGTGGTGGTTCTAGTTCTGCACCACGGAGACCACCTACGATTCAGAGGGAGCAGAGTAGTTCTGTTGCTTCAGCTCCTGTTCCAGTTCAGCCACGAGTTTACAGCTTGAGTCAGCAGGAGGCTCGAGATGCTCCGGATGTGGTGACAGGTACGGTTTACATTTCTGATCAGCCCTGTCGTGTTTTGTTTGACTCTGGAGCGAGTCATTCTTTTCTGTCCGAGCATTGTTTTGAGCTTTTACATTTGGATTCGATGGTTTTACCGGTTTCTCTGTCTGTGATTTTACCGGCTGGGAATCCATTGATTGCTCGACAGTTTTGTTTGTGTGAGATTGAGATTTCTGGCAAGAAGTGGAAATCGAGTTTGATTCGATTGCCGATTTCTTCGTATGATGTGATTCTGGGAATGGATTGGTTGAGTCAGTATGAGGCTCAGATTGACTGTCTGAAGAAGCAAGTGAGTTTGCTTGTGGCTGGAGAGAGAGTTGTATTTCAGGGATTACGAGGTGTTCTCTCCAGTCTGATTTCTGCGTTAGAGGTGAGCAGAATGTGGAAGAAGGGATATCCAGTATTTTTGGCTTCGGTGCGGGATATGAACCTGGAGGTTGGTTCTGTTTCTGAGATCCCTGTGGTACGGGAGTTTGTGGATGTTTTTCCTGAGGAGTTGGTTGGTTTACCTCCAGATAGAGATGTGGAGTTCTCTATCGATGTTTTTCCGGGTACCGCTCCGATATCGAAAGCTCCGTACAGGATGGCACCGAAAGAACTTTCTGAGTTGAAAGTTCAGCTTCAGGAGTTGGTTGACAGAGGGTTTGTACGTCCTAGTGTTTCTCCTTGGGGAGCACCTGTTCTGTTTGTGAAGAAGAAGGACGGTACACTCCGTATGTGTATGGATTACAGAGATTTGAACAAGGCCACGATCAAGAACAAGTATCCTTTGCCTCGGATAGACGACTTGTTTGATCAGCTTTCCGGATCTTCGGTGTTTTCGAAGATTGATTTGAGATCCGGATATTATCAGGTGAAGGTGAAGGAATCTGATGTGGTGAAGACTGCTTTCAGTACTCGGTACGGGCACTACGAGTTTTTGGTTATGCCTTTTGGGGTAACCAATGCGCCTGCTATTTTCATGGATCTGATGAACCGAGTATTCAGGGAGTATTTGGATCAGTTTGTGATCGTCTTCATCGACGATATTCTGGTATATTCTGCATCTGAGGATGAGCATGCCAGACATTTGAGGATTGTGTTGGAGACTCTGAGGAGGCATCAGCTGTATGCCAAGTTCTCCAAGTGCGAATTCTGGCTGAAGAGCATTTCTTTTCTGGGGCATGTGATTAGCGGAGAAGGTATTTCTGTAGATCCCCAGAAGATTCAGGCAGTTGCTGATTGGCCAAGGCCGACTACGGTATTTGAGGTACGTAGTTTCTTGGGCATGGCCGGGTATTACAGGAAGTTTGTGAAAGGATTTTCACAGATTTCGACTCCTCTGACGAGACTGACTCAGAAGTCAGTTCCTTTTGTTTGGACACCGGAGTGTGAAGCTAGTTTTCAGCGATTGAAGGACTGTTTGACTTCAGCTCCAGTGTTGGCACTTCCGTCAGGTACGGAAGGTTTTCAGGTGTTCAGTGATGCTTCACTGAAAGGATTGGGATGTGTTCTGATGCAGCATGGTCAGGTAATTGCTTATGCTTCGAGACAGTTAAAACCACATGAGAAGAATTACTCGACACATGATTTGGAGTTAGCTGCAGTTGTTTTTGCTTTGAAGATTTGGCGTCATTACCTGTATGGCGTCACATGTGAGATGTTTACTGATCATAAGAGCCTGAAGTACATTTTTACTCAGAAGGATTTGAATCTGAGACAGAGGAGGTGGCTCGAGTTGATCAAGGATTATGACCTGACTATTCAGTATCAGCCTGGGAAGGCGAATGTGGTAGCGGATGCTTTGAGCAGGAAGTCTTCTGGATTCTCAGGTATTCAGCTTACCTGTGATGACTTTCTGATTCGAGACATGGAGCGATTGCAGTTGGAGGTGATTTCCTCCAGTGATTTGGAGTTGACTCAGATGAGTATTCAGTCTACCTTGGAAGCACGGATTCAAGAAGCCCAGAAGTCAGATTCTGATTATTCGAAGTTGCTAGCTCAGATTGGATCTGGTAAGACTCCTGAACTTCGAATTTCTGATTCTGGTGCTATCTTCTGTAAGAACAGGTTGTGGGTACCTGTGTTTGGAGATCTGAGGCGGGAGATTCTGTATGAATCTCATCATTCAGGCTACACTGTTCATCCAGGCAGTGGTAAGATGTACGCTGATATGAAGCTTTTGTTCTGGTGGCCTGGGATGAAGAAGGATGTGGCGGAGTTTGTGTCGAGATGCGAAGCCTGTCAGTTGGTGAAGGCAGAGCATCAGCGACCAGGTGGATTGTTGCAGTCGTTGCCTATCCCTGAGTGGAAATGGGAGGAGGTAACGATGGATTTTGCGATGGGTTTTCCTCGATCACGACAAGGACACGATGCTATTTGGGTAGTTGTGGATCGATTGACGAAGTCAGCCCATTTTCTTCCGATCAGACAGACGGATTCAGTTGAACGCTTGGCACAGATTTATGTGAAAGAGATAGTCAGATTGCACGGCGTGCCTCGCGTGATTGTATCTGATCGAGATGGACGCTTTACTTCCAGACTTTGGAAGGGCATTCAGCAAGGCTTGGGTACGAAACTGCATTTCAGTACAGCCTTTCATCCTCAGACCGACGGACAGTCTGAGAGGACTATTCAGGTACTGGAAGATCTGTTGAGGCTTTGTGTTCTGGACTTTAGCGGAAGCTGGGAAGATCATATCCCACTGATTGAGTTTGCTTATAACAACAGTTTTCAGTCCAGTATCGGTATGGCACCATACGAGGCTCTGTATGGCAGGAAGTGCCGTACTCCTTTGACTCTGACGGAGGTCGGAGATAGGCAGGCTTTGGGGGCCACTTTTGCTGATGAAACTGCTCAGAAGATCCATTTGATAAGAGAGAGATTGAAAGCCGCTCAAGATCGTCAGCAGAAGTATTACAATCAGAAGCACAGGTTTGTTGAGTTTCAGGTCGGTGACTTTGTGTATGTCAAAGTCAGCCCGATGAAAGGTGTGAGCAGATTTGGTCAGGTAAGCAAGCTTAGTCCAAGGTATGTTGGACCGTTTGAGATTTTGGAAAGAATTGGAAAAGCTGCTTATCGCCTATTGCTTTCTGATTCTATGCCTGATGTGCATAATGTGTTTCACGTATCCACTCTGAGGAAGTGGGTATTCGACTCTGGGAAGAAGGTATCAGCTGACGAGGTTGAGATTCAGGAGAATCTGGCGTACAAGGAAGAGCCAGAGTTGATTTTGGCGTACGACGTCCGAAAGTTAAGAAATAAAGAGATTCCGATGGTTAAAGTCCAGTGGAAGCACCGGACTGCACGGGAAGCAACTTGGGAAAAGGAGTCTGATATGAGACGGTCGTACCCGTACTTGTTTTGACTGAGTTTGGATTGGATAATGTCGAGGACGACATTTTTCTGAGTTGGGGAGATTGTAATATTTCAAACTGCTCCAGTATCGTCCAGGCCGATCTGGGATCGTCCTGGGACGATCTGTGGATTTCAGCTCCAGGTTTTGCCCAGAATTTGCTCTAAGTGATTTCCTGTAGGGATCGTCCAGGCCGATCGAGGCATCGTCCCGGGACGATCAGTGGATGGCACAAGTCAGTGAATGGAGGTTTTTATCGCCTATGAATAGTAAACATCGGCCTGAAAAATCGTCCCAGGACGATGGGTTTTGGTCTGATCGTCCAGGCCGATCTGGACGATCGGCCAGGCCGATCTGTGTATTATAAAGCTGATTTGAGTCATTTTGGAGAGAGAGAAATATTAAAAAAATAAATATCTGATTTTTCGTCTGAGGAGAGAGAAAAAGAGCAATTTGGAAAAAGTTGATTTCGGGGAGACGCGGAGCCGTTTTCGAGCGAAGTGACTGTTGAGGAATTTGCTGTGCTCGAGGTAAGGCACATTCCGTCTTTCTCAATTTTCAGTTCCGTCGCGGTTGGCGGTATTTTTCTGTCCGGATTTCGTTTTCGTTACGGTTTTTCGTCCGTATCTTTCGATTGGTTCAGTTTTTACCGCGTAAGTTTCTGTATATCGTTGCCGTGCCGGGTGTGCACGTTTTGATTATATTTTGAAGATTTTCGTCCGGGTATTTTTGATTCGACTGTGTTTTTAGTCGACCTGATTTTTCTGTGAAATTGGAAATTATCTGTTCAGTAGAATAAATGTTCTGGAATGTGATTATCTATATTCTGTGCGAATTCGGTGAATTTTCTTTGCAGAAATTTTTGTGTAAATTCTGTATACTGCCGTTGTGCTGCCCGATTTTTGGGTAATTTCTGAAATGTCCGGATTTCTTCTGAATTGAAATGCTATGTGATTAAGCTATAAAGAGGGAGTTATAAGGGGCCTGAATCCTATGAGATTCAGTTAGTGAAACGGGAAATTATGAAATGAGCTCAAATCTGAAATCTGTTATCTGTTTCGTTCCGGATCCGATGAATTCTATTTTGGTGCTATAAGCACATCTGTTTTGGTGCCGTGAGCACAAAGGGAGACATAAGGGGCCTGGATCCTACGAGATTCAGTCAGTGTCTGGGAAGGGAGGCATAAGGGGCCGGAATCCGTAGAGATTCCGTCAGTGTCAGGGCATTTAGCTATATGTATCTGTTCTGTTTTCTGTATCTGTTCTGTTCTGTACGAAATTGTAATTCTGATATGATATGCTCCGTACGATTCTGATTTCTGATTCTGACTCTGTTGATTTGTTCTGATATGATCTGTACGATTTCCGATTCTGATTTGATATCTGTCCGTATACGTTCTGATTTCCGATTCTGTTCTGATTTCTGATCTGAGTTCTGTCTGATGAGTTTGGTTTTGGTTTCTGAGAATTTAGATTGGTGGTTTGTTGCTTTACTGAGCTGTTGAGCTCACCCTTGCTTTCTGGTGGTTTTCAGGTTCTAGGAAGGGCAAGGAGGTCCAGGATTAGTTTCAGAGTCTGATCCGATTAGGTACTTTTGTACTTTTTGATTTTTGTACAGTCATGGCTTTCCTGTTCTGTCTTTCTTTCTGTTGAAAGCCGTGTGCTGTTCTGTAGATGATTATTTTGAGGAAATGAAAAGATAGATGTTTTGTTCCGCTGCATTTGATGTTTTTAGTAGCTCTGTTGTTCTGTGTGTTTCTGTTGAGTTAAGAATTTGGAAGATCAGTTCAGCAACCTAATCCAAAGCCAGATCCTGGATAAGTAAGTTCAGCTCGTCGCGATCCGGCTCGGGCGGGATCCGTCCCCGTCGGGTCGGGTCGTGACAGAAGTCCACTGTATTCATCAATATCATCCACTATGTATTTTGTCTCATGCATTCATTGGTTTGATAATTGAGATTTATTTGTGATTGTTCAGATACTGTGAATAGATTATTGTTCATTGCTTGTATGCATCAAGGTCCTGTTCCCCTGCTGTTTATTTGTATTTGTTTGAATGCATTGAATTGTTATTTGGTATTGGAACTTAGATCTTGATTGTGCATTTTAGGATCCAGGTTCTATTTCTTATAGTTCAATTCAAGTCCAAGTTCCATGTTGTTCGTACAAGTTCTCTGCACATTTTAGTTCAAATTCTATGCATTCATGTCCAAGTATAAGTCTTCTGTATTGTTGCCCAAATGAGGTCTTCTTATTGTTCAGGCTTTGTGTACTTCAATGAAAATTTTGGCAGCACCCCGGCATATCCCCCATTAGGGGGAAAGTAGGGGAGATGGGCCTTCCCACCACGCTACTCGAGCGTGTATGGTAGGTGTCCTTGGACACCGCGGCCGTACATCTTTTCATCCCACCACGCTACAAGAGCATGTATGGGGCCTTCAATAGTACTCGTACCAAAACACCAGTGGCTCTCCCCACCATGCTACAAGAGCGTGTATAGGACTTACCCACCTCGTCGTATGTGTCGCACCAGGCTCCCTCCTACCATGCTACTAGAGTGCGTATAGGTGGTTCCCCGATCTGTTTCAAACGCCGAGAATAGGATTTAAGAACATCATACCTTGCATAGCAGTCGTCAGCTGTGTCGATGGCGAGGTCGACGACTGTACCCACCATGCAACAAGAGTGTGTATATGGCTTACCCGCCTCGTCACACTTGTTGCACCGGATTCCCCCTCACCGTGCTACAAGAGCGTGTATAAGAGGTCCACCAGTGCATCAAGCACGTCGAGGGCGGGATTTGAGTTATAAATTATACTTTGAAGACCGGCGGGGAGGAGTCGTCGGCGACTGCCGGCGGTGTCGGCTCGAGACAGGAGAAGCATTATAATTAAAATTAATTAATTTCAATTAATTAAATAATTATTTTTAATTAATCATTTTAATTAATTAATTAAAATTAATTAAAATAATTAAAATTAATTAAGATACAAAGTTATAATTAAATTAAAAATAATTATAACTTAATTAATTTTAATAAAATATAATTAATTAATAATAATTAATTTATAAATTTTAATTGAAAGAGAGAGAGCGAGATTGAGAGAGAGAGAGCGAGATCGTGAGAGGCCGAAGTAGGATCTTGAGGAGTCGTGCGATATAAAACGACGTTGGAATGGCTTCGGCGTGCAAGACGACGTGCGGGATGAGGGCAGGTGAGATTTTTTTTTTGCTGGTTACGGGTCAACAGTTGTATTGGATCATTCATTTAGAGAAATGCTTATTTTGTGTATTGAAGTTGAGACATCAGACACTGATATGAGGATTGTTGAAAATATAAACGTCTAAATGATGCAGTCTCATAACTTACTTGATATGCCTGAAGGTTGCCTAATCAGTCATACTGATATTTCAGATATCAATGAACATATGCAGTAAGTGTCCCTACATGTTTTATTTACTAGTATAAATGCCCGTGCATTAAATGCACGTGACTATTTTTTTTTAAATTATATTATAAATATTTTAATTATATTATTATTATTAAGATAAAAAAATTATTATTAGAAATAACATATCATGTTCTCATATGCATTCACTATCATGGACATATTTCCAAAATCAATTGAAAATGAAAATTAAAAAAAAAAAGAAGTAAATAGAGCAGTCTTATAATCATCATTTAGCTAATAAACCCATTGCGGCATGTAAGATGTGTGCTAGAATTATAGGGTGTAAATTTTGATATGACACTAAAAGTAAGAAAATTTTGCCACATCAAACATAAATATGCATTTATTATAATTGCAATGCTACAATTTGTTATCTTACCACTGCACAACCAAAATGAAAGCAATAAGTAATGATGAATTTTTTATATGAAGAGATTGCTTCTTACTTGAAAAGCATTAAAGGTCCCACCAAAGATAAATTGAGAATGTAAGTTGATTCTACACAGCATGGATGATATTTCCTAATATGTCAAATATTCTATTTTCTAAACTTTTAGAAGAACAACATAAATTTTATATTGTAACAAAAATAAACCCTCAACCTTTTTCATTTGGGCTTAGGACCGGCATTGGCGATTTAAATTTTTTTTTGTATAATGCTATCTCAAGCATGATATCACAAAAAAATACATCAACACATATTTTACTAAACGTAGGGCGAACATAAAATATGCCTTAAAGTAAATGCCTCACGACTGAATAAAGTACAAAGACAAAAAAGAAGATAATTTAAGGATGAAAAAGGAGTGTTTATATAGATCTTTATCTAAAGGGACATATGCACCAATAAGATAATTAGCTCAGTTGGGTTTATAACATAGATCCGTTTTATTGGACTAAGAGATTATGTTGGTTGGGAGTTGCACCAGAGCCATTAGAGAGACAAAATCTTGTTCCAGATAACAATGATGCCACAAGCGTCAAGATAGCTGCAAATAAGTTAATCTAGGCTATAAATTTGATCTTATCTCCCACAATGAAGGAGCAAGCACTGAAGAATCATTTGAGGTTTGTTTATACAGTATTGTTCGAGGCCTCTTAATCACAAATCAACTTATGTTTACATAATATTAAAACACCATGCTTAATTAAAAAAATGAGTTTAAGCTAAATTATAATTACATATTTTTATTAGTTTAATGCCAACATACATTAATTTATTTTTTTCATCAGCCAAACTGCTCAACTCTACTTAACACTTAATTTGCCATCTAAAGCCCCCAACCAAACATATCCCGAGTTCAAAGAAGCAATTAAGCCTATTAAGTCTAAGAATATGACGTTTTTTTTTTTTGTTAATTATTATTTTTTTATTCAAAAAAAGAGGTAGAAGGCTTATTGTAATTTGTGCTTGACTAAACTGAAGCTTTCATATTCAAATTTGATTCGGACTAACGTTATATATACACTATGTAAGCAAGTCAATGGTTTATTGCATAATGAATTTGGCTGTCCATTCACAAGCATCATCATAGCATGTCATCTAGCTCTACTCTAATTGAACTTTTTTAAATGTTTCAAAAATGTTTTAAGTTTATATTTTCCAAAGTTATTGCCCTTTAGAGAGTGTTGAGACTATCTGTAAGATTGATTGTAGTCAGTCTACTTGGCTGTCTAACAAGGTGTCTTCTTCAGATAGATGTTATTGTTACACGAAGTAACATCTTGCAAGCTATTTAATGTTTTGAGAAAGACTCAACTTTTTGTAAATGTAACAAAAGCTTCGTTTGGGATGGCTTTTTTATTGCTTTCTAAAACGGAGTTAATAAAATGTTGAGAAGAATGAAGAAATTAAATTAAATAAGTTAAACGGACGGAAACTAAGGGAAAAAAATTTACTCCAAACATTGATTAATTAATTAATTAAGCTGACGGAACTTAGGGAAAATAATTTATTAATTCTTAAGAAGAATTAATAACTCCTTATTTATTTAATCAAATAATTAAATAAGAATTAATAAATTAAGAAGTTGAACGGACGAATAGATTAAGACGGTAAAATGTTTAATGAGCTTTATATAAGTAATTTTTTTATTTATTAAATATTTATAATATAATGGATGGCCAAGATAATTTAAGGAGAAATATAATGGATGATCAAGATTCTGGGGGAAGGAAATTCAAACCCTTTATAATAGTAGAATAGATATGAAGTGTTTATAATGAATGTTGTAGATTAACTTAAAATTTATAGATGAACGATCGAGATTTGCTATGGGTGGATTCCCAAGCCACACTTATATAGTAGTATAGTATAGATAGTATAGATAGTATATATGTAACACTATTACCTTCCAAATTCAGTACAATTCGCAGTATTTGGAAAAAAATGTTCAATTTATGAATGTTTAATATAACCTTGATGAAATTTCAAAATTCGTTAAAACTTAAATGAATTAGTTCATAAGAAATAAATTTATATAAATAACTTTAAATATTGTAAATAAATTTCACAATGAGCTTAAGTGATGAACTACAATAATCTTTATAGAAATTTCACTTCCATTTTTACCTTGTTTGCTTTGGGCTTGAGTTCCTACAAAGCTTTCATCCTTCATGCGATCCACTTTCTACAAAGCTATGCATGTGGTAATGAAACAAATAAATAACTAATTAAACAAAATTAATGAGCGTATAAAACCATCTTATATGCCGTTTGTGAAGATGAATAAAAATTTGATTATCTATAACATGAAAAATATTCACTATTGAGCTCGCGTAAATTTGAGTATTAAATTTTTCATTTGATAAAAATGTTTAAAATTTTAGTTTTTTTTAAGATAACTAAATTTTTAAAAATAATAATTAATTGAAATGTTTTTAATTGATAAAATATATAAATATTTAGTTTTTTTTCACTTATTATAGACAATATAAGCGAAAAAGATAGCAAAAAAAAAAAAAAAAGATAAATTTGATTCAACAAAAAAATCCATTAGATTTTACTCTTTTCAAATCATTCAAAAAAAAAAAAAAAAACTTATTTTGATTTGAAAATATTATGATTAAGAGGTAATGAATCACAAAGTGGTTAATTCTCCAAATAGTTTTGATGTAAGAAGAATAAGATTGCGACCTCAAACAGACAAAAAAAAAATTAAGAAGAAGAAGATTCATACCTTTCTCAACCAAAATAGGCGGGTTCCCACGTGACGAAATAAGAAGGCAAAGGGTTACGCTAGCAGGCGGGCGGGTTATGTGAGCAAGGGGAACGGGGAAGTGCATATAAAGGGTTGCCAAATATATATTTGAAAGTTGGAATAAGAAGGGTTGAAAGTGGGAATACGAAGGGTTAGCGTTTGGATTTACTCCGCCATCTGTATTTCAATAGAAGAATCCAATATTGAATAAGTTCATACAAAGAGTTGCGTTTAATTATTTACAATTTAAAATCAGGGAAGTGCATCAGAAGGGTGGCGTTTGGATTTCAAGGAAGAATCATAACCGGGTATTTAATATTACTATAGAATTAGGTAAAATGAACATTAATGCAGTTTAATAAGGATTTATTAATTAAATTGGTCATATGAGATAAAGAGAGCCGGAAGTAATTGTTTGAAATCAGTTTTAAAAATTCCGATGAGATAAAGAGCCGGAAGTAATTGTTTGAAATCAGTTTTAAAAATTCCGATTAATAGCATTATTACTTGCTGATAAATGGTAGATTTTGAAGAGTCATATATGAACGTTGTAGATTAATTTAAAAGTTATAAATGAACGATCAAGATTTGCTATGAGTGAAATCCCAAACCACTCTATATAGTAGTACAGATTAATAGCACTATTACTTGCTGATAAATGGTAGATTTTGAAGAGTCATATATGAACGTTGTAGATTAATTTAAAAGTTATAGATGAACAATCAAGATTTGCTATGAGTGGAATCCCAAGTCACTTTTATATAGTAGTATAGATTTGAAACATAAAACTATTTAAATTTAGGTGGAATATGAAGGGGATTTGAAGAATAATAAAAATTATATTAATTGAGATAGTAAATTTAAGAAGTAATTAATTTATGAGGTAAATGCAACGGATAGTAATTACTATATATTTTGATATTTAATGTGATTTTTTTATTTATTAAATATTTTTAATAGAATGAACGGCCAAGATAGTTAAAAAATAAGTAGAATGGATGAACAAGATTTGCCGGAGGAAGAAAACTCAAGCCCCTTTTATAATAGTAGTATAGATTTATCCTGTTTAT
The DNA here is from genome assembly GCA_016618105.1 of Dendrobium huoshanense. NCBI lineage: Eukaryota > Viridiplantae > Streptophyta > Magnoliopsida > Asparagales > Orchidaceae > Dendrobium > Dendrobium huoshanense. The sequence goes on along the minus strand of CM028350.1, from coordinate 45,808,632 downwards.
CATGCTTTATATGTTATAATTATAATGTTGAGTGATTGCATGATCAATAGTTTCATGAGGGATGAAGTTGATCTAAACATTGCATCTCCGCAAATCATCTCATCATAACATTGATGAAGAGGAAGGTATGAGGGTCATATGCCAACAAGTCTTAAAGTCTATGAGACAATGAGTAGTGGTTCTGATGATGAGCTTGATGACAATGTAAAAGACTATTCATCTAAGTTAAATTTGCCTAACATAATAGATCATGGCGTCTTGCAAAATTTGATTATAAATAATTGTCTAAGGTCTATAAATGCAGAAGAATAGATGGTTTGCAATAATAACTTTGCAGAGCTTGACATTGAAGATGATAGCGAGAGTAATAGAGTAGGAGAAGAATTACAGATTCCACAAGAGTTAGTGGAAGGGATGTCCTTTGCAATTAAGACAGACCTACAATTTGCATTATGTCATTGGTCAATATTAAATAATGTGGAATTTATAATGTTAGCATCAAATAAGCAAAAGTTGACAATATCATGTGTACACCATATCGCCCTTATTGACCGTGTTTATGATGTTTGCATGCCTATGCAAGCAAGTGTCTAGGAGGTTCGTGGAGAATTTTCAAATTAGGGAATAATCAGACATGCACTACTCCAATTCTATCCACATATCATTGACAATACACTTCTTTATTTATCACTTTCTTTATTGTACAAGCTATTAGATAATAAATGGACTGAAAACCCAGATAATTAATTAGTCATATTGAAGCTAAATTCAACAATAAGGTTTCCTAAGTGAAGGCTTGGGATGCTAGGATAAAGGCCATTAAAGTTGTATTTAGAAGTTGGGAGGAGTCCTATATGACAATGAATTTATTTATAAAAGTTGTTGTCTCCGTCATGTCATAAACAATATACCAAATTCCTAATAGCACTCATCGATTTTGGATAATTTTAAGGGCTTTTAGGCCTCAATTGCTTGTTAGAGGTATTTTCGACCAGTTCTAAGCCTTGATGAAACATTTTTGCTTGATAAATATAGGGGAAATCTACACACCACAATTGGTATGGATGTGTAAATGGATTATTCCCCTTGGCTTTCACAATTATTGAGTCAGAATATAATGAGTCATGGTTATGGTTTCTTATTTATCTGCATGAAACTTTACCAATGGTTAGGAATAGAGAATATACTTTGCATTATTTTAGACAGACATGTAAGTCTAGCCGGTGGGTGCCAAGATGCATTCCTAAATGTGGCTCATTGTCACTGCCTTTGGCATCTTTGAGAGAACTTTAAGAAAGTAGTTCACAAAATGAGTATTGCAAATGTTGATTTGTTATGCCACAAAATGTACTCAGCTTGTAGTATTGATGATCTTGGTGTATTTAATTGAACCATGGTTGATTTACAAAGTATTAAATAAGAAATATATAATGGCTGGTAGACTGTGATGTGGCACATTGGACGCTAACAAATGACAACGAGCTTAAATATGGAGTCATGACTATAAATATGAATTATTTAATGGTGCACTTAAAAGAGCTCGTGGATTGTCTATTCAGACTTTGATTACTTCAATATACTACAATTTCATTAGTATAATCATGCATCAATTGGAATGTTCACAAACGGATGAGTTGGAGAGCAATAGTCTCTTCACACATCTCTTCACACAGTGAACTGAAGAGTCATTGCACATGATCGAACTACACACAAGGAGAATGCCAAATCCTACAAAAATCAACTTGGCAGAGTTTCAGGTGAATGACATGTCTGAAAAATCATATTAGGTGAAATTTTATCATATGTCAGGTGAATGACATGTAAAGAGACTGTTGACGGGAAAAATTATCATTAGTCTACCTGTATGTGCAGTTGTTGATGACCCTTACTTTATCATATTCCCTGTGATTGTGAACATGTTGTAAGTTGTTTGGCTTCGATGAGGCGAAGTCATCTACCCTATGTTTCAAAATATTATACCAAAGTAAAATTCAATCACATATACAAAGCAAAGTTTAATAGCATATTTGCTCGTCAGCTTTGGGGCCTTCATGACTCTAAAAGAGAAACTTTTCCACTAGAATCACTCAATTACGGAAGACACACCGGGAAACCACAAACAAGATTCTATAAGAACACTATGGATGAGAGCATTTCATCATGTAGGCGGCTTTGTGATTTATGTAAAACACATGATCATAACAGAATCAACTGCCCTCATCGTAATTAATTGTAATTTTATTCTATAAGGCATTGATGTATCTAATGGTGATGTTATCATGTTCTATATGATTTTGACATTAATATATTAGGAAGTGATGAACTACTAAATTTTTATTACCTATGAATTTTTTATTATGTTTAATTTAACTTGCACATCTAAGGCTTTCAGTATATAGTTTTATTTTATTTCTGTACTTATGCTTTTAAGTAAGCTGTTTATTTTTTTTTAACTTAAAATAATTAGTAAATTGTTTAATTTTATTTTCTTACTTAGCTTGTTTTTTTTTTACTTAAAAATTTTAATAAATATTTTAGTTTTATTTTCCTACTTATGCTATTAAGTAAGTTTTTTTTAATTAAAAAATTTAGTAAATAGTTTAATTTTATTTTCATATTTATCAGATTGACTTTTAATTCTGGAATTTATGTTAAAATTAATTTTAATTGTTGATTCGATTTGTTCTGAATTTTTCTTATTCATAACTAACATATTAAATATCAAATATTAGTATATATGATAAGGCATTTGAAGTCATTAAAAATTCACATATAGATTAAATAAATTAAACAAATTCAAGCATATTAATTTACTTCTTGACTAGGTTCAAAAAGTATAAATATTATTGTTAGTAATTTACTTCTTCAATGTAGTATCTTATATCTTATACAAATTAATTTTGCAAGTTACTATTCTTGAAAGGTATTGCACATGTTCATGATTCAAGATTAACTTCTTCAAAGTCCAAGATTCATAGCAGGACGACTAGCTTGCACTGAGTTAGGTAGTGGATGTACATCAAGCTTGATCACCACCTTCTGATAGCATTGGTTGAGATATCATCTCCACGGGCCGATATGTTTCATCTTGTAGCGGAGGAGATGAGTATTACACTACAAGATTTATATAATACTTCATTGAATCCCCTAAAAAAGAATTAGAGAATAAAATTAAACTAGTAATTGAACTCCCCTACTAACATTATGAACTATTTATAGAAAAAAAATAGAAAGTGGATTATGGGGCCATGGCGCTCGAGACACTTGCGCCACGATGCCCATAAAATAAATTAATGTCACAGCGCTGAACGGTTTCCTCCGCTGTGACGCTTGCTGACATTGACCTATTGTTTAATGAATCGACACATCGCTTCACTGATAGATCGTGGTCTTAATGATTACAAATGTAGTGTCATGGCGCTGTTAACGGTTGAGCGCCGCTATGTCCACATGACACTCCCTTGACTTGACGGCGTTGAAAGTTGACGTCGCAATGTTGTGTATACAGAAATTAGGCTTTACAACATTGACTCCTTTGATGTCGTGGTGCTATTAAACAGAGATTGGGCATCGATGGTGTCAATGATGATGCCACAATGGTATTATGACCGACGCCGCGGCGCTGTACTATACTTAAAAATGTTTTCTATTTCTTGTACTTTTATGTACAAAGAAAATTAAAATAATACATTTTCACTGAAAAATCAAAGCATAAAATATCTCATTATTTACAGTTATCATTTATATATTTGCTTACATTACTAATTAAAAAAATGCAAAAAGTATAGAGAGTCATGATTAAAATGTTAGGTATAGATTAAATGCTTTGCCTCGTATTCGTATTACATCGGCGGTGTCAATGATGATGCCACAACGGCATTAATTTGATACATATTGTGCCTAGTGAGGGTAGGTCTGTAACGAGTAATATTGAGCCTTCTCCTTCCCCTAAGCGTGCCCTGGATGTGGTCTGCTCACATGAGTCTAATTCTGTCCCTGCTATTTTAGGAGTGGATTGCTCTGTTACACCTTCGGGTGTAGAGTGTGAGGGTTATACTACTGCGGTTGTTTCTCCCTCTTCACTCAACCCTTTAGTTCATAATTCTCTTGTTGAGGTGCCAGTTAATCTCATTGAACCTCGGGCTTTGTTTTATCATGTTGGCGACAACTCTGGGATGGATGTGAGGGTTCACATTGATTGACTTCAAGGTTCGTCTGATTATGAGTACAACTCTGATTCTTCATCGGAGTCTCTTGGGGAAGATGTTTATTAGAAGGATATTGCCTTGCTCCATGACCGTCCGATGGTTTCTGTCGCCTCTCGTGGGAGGGCGCGTGGGAGGGGCAGACGGGAGAGGTAACCTTCTCAATTGTTTAGCTTGGGGTTGGAATTTTTTGGCTGTGGCTGGGTCCCTTAGACTTATTTTCTTCATTTGGCTCTTACTTAATGAGTCTTTTTGCTGAATCATCTATTTTTATTTCGGTTGGCCGTGGTTTTGCCGGGCGATGATGTGGCTGGGGCTGTTCCTCTATCGTTGGCTCGTGGCAACCTTTGGTGGGGGTCTTTTTGCTCGATTGGTTGGATGGTCGCTTGGGTTGGTTGCTACTATGACGCCCCAAGATTTAACTTGGAAGAATGATTCTTTTAATCCATTAAACCATTAACTAGCAGAGCTATCTATTATCATGAATGAGTAAACAGTCTAACAAAATTCTATAATTTAAATCATTAAGTAAACATTTCTATTCATTCCCAAAAGTTTAGTTACAATACTCAGGATCTACACATTAATCACATGTATTCCATCCTGTCCTGAGTACAAAAAAAAATCACTATAACAAAAGGACAAAACCTGAAAATTTATGATCAACCTCAATCTCCTGCTCCCTTGCCTTGACCTGAAAATATTAACAATATATAATGAGCTTCAGAAAGCCCAACATGTCACCAAAAACCTACAACTGAAATCAAAGCACGGTACTGAAACAATATGCATGTCAATCAGTCAAATCAATAACAGTTACTTGCACATGATCATTGAATTTATGCAGATACGAAGATTAGTAATCAATGCATAATCAATAAAATCCATAATTATTAGTAGGAGAATCGGTAACAGTAGAAAATCCATAATGCTCAATAAATCAATACATACGTCAATTCCATCATATCTGAAAACATCGGTCAAATTCATAGAGAAAAAGCATCATATCAGTAATCTTAGTTAAATCAATATCATATCGATAGAATCAATCAAATCATTGAATAAAGAAATCATCTCCGGTCAATAATATAAATCGGTACGAAATCACATAAACAATCAAATCAATACAGTAAAAACATATTCTTAATTACGTGTTCAGTGAATCACATGTAGTAGATCAATATTTGGTGTATCAATGAATCAATGGTATCAATAAATCTATAGTATCGATGAATCAATAATATCAATGTCCGTAGTATCAATAATATTAATGCAATATTAATATCCATATCAGTATTTATATCCAGTGACATGTACAGTATGCCGTATAAATGAAATCGTACAGTAACGATAAACCCATAAATTCGTTAGTAAATCCATTCAATATCAATAAATCTTCAATAAATCTGTCGATATAAATAAACGCGTACGATAATCATTAAATCAATCAGTAACAATAGATCAATTCAATATCAGTAAATCCATAAGGAAATCATAAGAATAATACTTTAAACATGCAATTCAACACAATAGTCTTACTCGACAAGTACAATCACTGGTTATTAAGGCATTTTTCAAGGTTAATATTGATGTATCGTTGTATCTGTTGGTTCAATAGAGTCGTCATTCTTGCCTGTCGGCCTCCCGTCGGCATACTCCTTATGACTCCCAATCGTTATATCGATGATCAATAGAGGATAACACCAAACCCTTTTTAAAGGAAAGACCGTCGGCCCACCATGTTGTACAGGTCAAATCAATCTCCAACCAACGGTTCAACTAGTCTTTACTTGCCTTTCAGTAATATAACAGTAATTTCAATCATATATCCACATTCATATACATCTCATGAATACATTGCAACCAATAAACACAATTTAACTCGCTTGAAAAAAATCCCTTAAAATATCATATAGTAGACAGAAGTCGTTATAAAATACAAAGTTTCAGAAAATTATCAAATTACTAAAAATCGTATAAAACAATGTTTCAAAACTTTACTTGTACTGAATCAATATTTTTCAACAGCCTGATAATTTCCTATTCGATAAAAATCCCACAGAATTCAAAATACCCGGTGAAAACTTTCCAGAAAATACTCAAAGCGTACAAAATCATCATTTCTACAACATAGCAAAAGTTACGCGATAAAAGTTTCATCAATACAAAGATATGCACATTTTTCGGTAATAGAAACACAAAACTGAGCAGAAAAATACCAAAACACGAAATCTTCGAAATCAGAAATAGGATTCAAATTCCGTACTGCGAGACGAACAAATCTTCCAATTGCGTCGTCGGACGAAAATCGCTCCGCGGCCTCTGAAACTAAGCCTTTTCCTTCTCTTTCTCTCTCCAATTTTCTCTCTCTTCGAAATATCTCAAAATCAGATATTTATCAAATCAGATCATCCCGGACGAATCCTATTCGTCCCGAGACGACTTGCTCTCTGGACAATTTTTGTCCCGACGAATTCAGGTTCGTACGGACGAACTCAGGTTCGTACATACTAACCATACAGATTTTCACAATTTTCTTCAATTCATCCCGTACTAAAGTCAGTTCGTACGGACTAACAACACTAAAAAAAATGGAAAATCTGAGGGGGTTTTACATCTACACTGTACTCTTCACCAAATTGGATGGTCTGAGCGTAACTTCAGGGGTGCTGGTAGCCTCGGCCTGTTACTGAGCCGTTCAGATTGAACTTTCATGTATTCTCTTTGTTTTTTGGTCATTTTGCTTCTTTGCTTATTGTAATCCTTTTTCTTGGTCTTAATGTATTATCCTTTATAAAAAAAATGTGAAACTTTTTATTTATTTTATATTATGACTACGATATGCATTATGTGGTCATAAAGTCTGTGCATTAAAATGAATTATATTAATTTATCTCTTGAGAAAATTAAGTTGACCAATATATATAAATAAATAAATAATTTATTAATAAAAATATATTTAACATATATGTCTAATGATATTATGGCATATGAAAGGGAGTACAATAATATAAATATACTTGGAATCAAGCATGAATATTGAGACACATCAAGTTTGAATTTCCAAACTCCAATTTCAACAAATTTATGATCAAACTAAACGCCCCGGCAAAATGAGCCCAATGACACTGAAATCAATCCATCCGAGTCCAAATGGGCTCAAATCAAGGATTTAAAGCATATTTGGAAGCCTCGTAACATTAATTGGATAATCAAATGATCTCCAACTTAAACATGCTTATAGTCAAATCGAGGGACTCGATGAGACGTATCCAACGAGCACAAGATTTCTTAATTTTAACGTCATTAAGGCACTTAAATGCTTAATCACCGCTCCATGATCGAGGCAATCAATACGGGTTGTCTGATGGAGTACTTCGAAATTTGCCTTGTTTCTTCTTCATATTTATGGATCATGTCACTCTCAAAATTTATAAATAAAGCCTCACTCTTTACAAGAGGATGAGGAGGCTTGGACCATGAGCTCGTGACTCAAAATATTTTGAGCTCCGAGGCTTGAAAAATCTCGGAGCTCCACCCCAGCACCACTGCCAACAAACCCTCAACGCTTAGGCGCCATTACTAGACCTTTGCACAATCATTTTTGTTGGACCTCCTTATGACCACCATTGTGGGCTCTTACCCCTCCATTGTTGCCTGTCGACAATGATCTCTTTGACCATCGTCATCAAAATACAATCCCTCTGACCACAATCCTTTGACTACAACCCCTAGACCACGATAGCCCTACTACGGCCCTTCCGAGCTCTGTCATCTCCCGACTATGGCCCCTCCCGCCATCGTCACCCGACTACAATCCTTCTGCCCTCTGTCACTCGTTGACTAAGGTTCCTCTGACCTTTGCCATCCAAATATAATTCTACTAACTAAATGAACTGAACAATATTCTTTTGAGAATAGCTCTCATTTCATTGGATTATCCTAACTCCAACTATGCAATACATTCTATACAGTGTATATTTGCAACATTTAGCCAACACATTTCCCGAAGGAAAGACATCATTTGTAATTAACAACCAATACTAGTGAAGTAATTTTAACTAGGCAAGACTCCATGATTTTTTCCCATATTGGATTTTTTCATATGAAAATTATGGTGTCTCTTATGATTATTGCACTTCTGTCTTGTATATGTTTCCGTCCCGAATCTTTATACAAAGCTAAAACATTAAGCTCCTCATCTCTTAGTCACAGTAAATGTTTTGGCATCCAATAATACTATCGTAAGACTCTTATCATTAAATTAATTATATGACATTGGTTTAGTTCCACTCCATGATAATAAACATGATTTTGCTCTATATAACAAAATATAGTGTGAGTGTGTTTAAAAGTTGGCGATGGGGTGGGTTGGGCTTATTAAGAAATCTTCCACCCCTGACAGATGGGCGTAACAATTCAGGCTGTCGGTTGGCAAGTTGCTCGATTTATTATTATTATTATTATTTTGTGAGTGGCCCTGCTGTGTTCGTTAAATGAGATGCACGATAAGAGGCTCGATAAGTAAAAAATGAACTAAGCTTGAACATGAACACAAGCTGAGCTCCAACAAGAGGTTTTTAAAAGAGCTTGAGCTCGAACAAGTACCAACGAAGCTCAAATTTTATCAAGCCGAGCTCAAACACGATCTTGGCAAACAAGCTCGAGCTCAAACATGCCAAAGCATGGCTCAACTCAGTTTCGTTTACAACTCTAGCCATACTGGTTCCACCAAATTATCTATACTTATCATTTTTCTTTTTGCTGAAAGTGTCCCTCATTTAAATGGATACTTATTGGAATAGTTATCATTAACGGAATGCTAACAATCACTAAAATAGTATATGGGCCCCTAACTCCAAGCAAATTAATGAATAATAAATTTTGCTAGACCCACCCATGAATTCATTTCCTTTCTTATAAATAGTTCTTGTAGAGATGACTGCAGTTAAAGTATAGGAATATTAGGAATATTTAATAGAATTAGAAATTTCTATATTTGCTATGAACTCTAATAAGAAATACTTTATATGATCACACTTTACATTAGCATCTTTATAATTATTAGAACTATTATTCATAACATTTTCTTAATTTAAATACTAATTGGATAGATTTGATTAATTTTAAGCACAAATATGCTTGAATTTGTTTAATTTATTTAATCTATATGTAAAATTTTAATGACATCAAATACCTTATCATATATACTAATATTTGATATTTAATATGTTAGTTATGAATAAAAAAAATTCAGAACAAATTGAATCAACAATTAAAATTAATTTTAACATAAATTCCAGAATTAAAAGTCAATCTGATGTTTTTTTGCATGAAATTTATTTATATATATATATCTGAATAATATATAAATATGTATAAAATATATTTATATAAATATCATTGAATTTTAGGTATTTATATAATTAACAACTAATTTTTTTGTTTATTCATGAAATATCTAAAATTCTAAATTATATAGAAATATCAGAATTATTTATTTATTTAATTAAAATATATTTTAATGCACTTTAAATAGTAAATTATTATGAAAATAAGTATTATTGCATCCAGAAGTATTCGCGACGGTGGAGAAATATATATAGTTTAACGTCTTAGAATTGTACGAAGATCCTGCACACAATCAGATAAGTGAGAGGATGTAGCGTTCATAAGAGACACCAGAGTTTTTACGTGGAAAACCCCTGAAAAGGGGGAAAACCATGGGGCCTGGCCCAGTTTGAATGAATCCACTAATATTTGTAGTCGATTACAAATGAGGCCTTCTTAGGGAGAATGCCTTGGCTTGATGTCACAAACGTACATCATATAGAGTGTATTACATGGTGGGAGTTATAATATATGTATTTATTTTGTCAGCATGACCATAGTCGATATGATGGAGGTCGGAAAGACCGTTGTCTGGTGATGGAGGTCGGAAGGACCGTAGTAGGCCACAGAGGTCGGGAGGACTGTAGTCCGCAGGAGACCGGGGTCTGAGTGACCATTGTCTGGTGATGGAGGTCGGAGTGGCCATAGTAGGCAACAGAGGTTGGGAGGACCGTAGTCGGCAGGAGACCGGGATCTGAAAGACTGTTGTAGTAGGGCGATACTCTGGTAGAACTCTAGGAGTCAGGTAGTGGCGCAGTAGAAGTCCGGGCCTTAGGTGGTGTCCTGGTTGAGCACAGAGTCTCAAGTGGCTGTTCGGCATAGCAACGATGTCAGACGGTGGTCCGACGGAGGTGAGGGCCTCTGGCAAAGATGAGGGCCTTTGGCGAATGTGAGGGCCTTTGATAAAGGTGAGGGCCTTTGGTGAAGGTGAGGGCCTCAGGTGTTGGTGAGGGCCTCTGGCAAAGGTGAGGGCCTTTGGTGAAGGTGGGGGCCTCAGGTGTTGGTGAGGGCCTCAGGTGGTGGTCCAACGAGACTCCGGCGGTGGTCCGGCGAGGCTCCGGCGGTGGTACGGCGAGGCTCCTGTGGTGGTCTGGCGAGGCTCTGGGCGGTGGTCCTGCGAAGTTCCGGCGGTGGTCCGGCGAGGGTGAGGGCCTCATGTGGTGGTTTGGCGAAGCTCTGTCGGTGGTCCGGCAAGGCTCCAACAGTGGTCCGGCGAGGCTTTTGCGGTGGTCCGGCGAGGTTCCAGCGAAGTTCCAGCTGTCACGACCCGACCCGACGGGGACGGATCCCGCCCGAGCCGGATCGCGACGAAACCTTCTTATCCAGGATCTGGCTTTGGAGTTTGGTTGCTGAACTGATCTTCCAAATACTTAAACTCAACAGACACACAAACACAGAACAACAGAGCTACTATAAATCATCAAACACAGCAGAACAAACATCTATCTTTTCATTTCCTCAAAATAATCATCTACAAATACAGTACATGGCTTTCAACAGAAAGAAAGACAGAACAGAAAAGCCATGACTGTACAAAAATCAAAAGTACAAAAGTACCTATACTGATCAGACTCTGAACTCTAGTCCTGGACTTCCTTCCTTTTCCCAGAACCTGAAAACCACCAGAAAGCAAGGGTGAGCTCAACAGCTCAGCAAAGCAACAAACCACCAATCTAAATTCTCAGAAACCAAAACCAAACTCATCAGACAGAATCATATCAGAAATTGGAACAGAATCGGATCTCGAATCAGAATAGAATCGAAAATCAGAACTTATACGGACAGATATCAAATCAGAATCAGAGTCGTACAGATCAGATCACAGAACAGAATAAATCAACAAAGTCAGCATTATACAGAAATTAGAAATCAGAATTTGCAGATCATATCATACAGAATCACAATTGCGTACAGAACAGATACAGAAAACAGAACAGATTCATATGTCATTCATAGCTTGCCCTGACACTGACGGAATCTCTACGGATTCCGGCCCCTTATGCCTCCCTTCCCAGACACTGACTGAATCTCATAGGATCCAGGCCCCTTATACCTCCCTTTGTGCTCACGGCACCAGAACAGATATGCTTATAGCACCAGAACAGAATTCATCGGATCCGGAACAGAACAGATATCAGATTTGAGCTCATTTCAGATTTCCCCGACACTAACTGAATCTCATAGGATTCAGGCCCCTTATAACTCCCTTTTTATAGCTTATACACATAGCATTTCAATTCAGAAGAAATCCGGAGAAATCAGAAATTACCCAAAAATCGGGCAGCACAACGGCAGTATACAGAATTTACACAAAATTTCCTGCAAAGAAAATTTACCGAATTCGCACAGAACATAGATAATCATATTCTAGAACATTTATTCTACTGCACAGAGAATTTACAATTTCACAGAAAATTGTAGTCTACGAAAAACATTGCCGATTCAAAAATACCCGGACAAAAATCTTCAGAAAATAACCAAAATGTGCACACTCGGCACGTCAACAATATACGGAAAGTTACGCGGTAAAAATTGAACCAATCAAAAGATACGGACGAAAAACCGTAACGAAAACGAAATCCGGACAGAAATTACCGCCAAACGTGACGGAACTGAAAATTGAGAAAGGTGGAATGTGCCTTACCTCGAGCACAGCAATATCCTGAACAGTCTCGTCGGACGAAAACGGCTCCGCGTCGTCCGAAAATTCACTTTTCCACAAAAGCCCTCGACTTTCTCTCTCCTCAAAAAAATCAGATATTTTAAAAAGATTTTCTCTCTCTTCAAATGAGCTGAAATCAGCTTTATAATCTTCATATCGGCCCGGCCGATCGCGACATCGTCCCGGGACGATCCGACCAAAAGGATCATCCTGGAATCCTCCCAGGGCTATTGTCTGGCCGATATTTTCTACAGTACCAATCGGCCTGGCCGATGTCTCCAATCGGCCTGGACGATGCTTACAGAAAATCACCTGGAACACTTCTGGGCCAATTCTGGAGCAAACTTACAACTGATCGTCCCAGGACGATACAGATCGTCCTGGACGATCCTGGAGCAGATTTTTGATATTACAATCTCCCCAACTCAGAAAAATGTCGTCCTCGATATTATCCAATCCAAACACAATCAGAACAAATACGGGTACGACCGTCTCATGTCAGACTCCTTTTCCCAAGTCGCTTCCCGTGCAGTCCGGTGCTTCCACTGGACTTTAACCATCGGAATCTCTTTATTTCTTAACTTCCGGACGTCGTACGCCAAAATCAACTCTGGCTCTTCCTTGTACGCCAGATTCTCCTGAATCTCAACCTCATCAGCTGATACTTTCTTCCCAGAGTCTGAAACCCACTTCCTCAAAGTGGATACATGAAACACATTATGCACATCAGGCATAGAATCAGAAAGCAATAGGCGATAAGCAGATTTTCCAATTCTTTCCAAAATCTCAAACGGTCCAACATACCTTGGACTAAGCTTGCTTACCTGACCAAATCTGCTCACACCTTTCATCGGGCTGACTTTGACATACACAAAGTCACCAACCTGAAACTCAACAAATCTGTGCTTCTGATTGTAATACTTCTGCTGTCGATCTTGAGCCGCTTTCAATCTTTCTCTTATCAAATTGATCTTCTGAGCAGTTTCATAAGCAAAAGTGGCCCCCAAAGCCAGTCTATCTCCGACCTCCGTCAGAGTCAAAGGAGTACGACACTTCCTGCCATACAGAGCCTCGTACGGTGCCATACCGATACTGGACTGAAAACTGTTGTTATAAGCAAACTCAATCAGCGGAATATGATCTTCCCAGCTTCCGCTAAAGTCCAGAACACAAAGTCTCAACAGATCTTCCAGTACCTGAATAGTCCTCTCAGACTGTCCGTCGGTCTGAGGATGAAAGGCTGTACTAAAATGCAGTTTCGTACCCAAGCCTTGCTGAATGCCTTTCCAAAGTCTGGAAGTAAAACGTCCATCTCGATTAGAAACAATCACGCGAGGCACACCGTGCAATCTGACTATCTCCTTCACATATATCTGTGCCAAGCGTTCAACTGAATCCGTCTGTCTGATCGGAAGAAAATGGGCTGACTTCGTCAATCGATCTACAACTACCCAAATAGCATCGTGCCCTTGTCTAGATCGAGGAAAACCCATCGCAAAATCCATCGTTACCTCCTCCCATTTCCACTCAGGGATAGGCAACGACTGCAACAGTCCACCTGGTCGCTGATGCTCTGCCTTCACCAACTGACAGGCTTTGCATCTCGACACAAACTCTGCCACATCCTTCTTCATCCCAGGCCACCAGAACAAAAGCTTCATATCAGCATACATCTTACCACTGCCTGGATGAACAGTGTAGCCTGAATGATGAGATTCGTACAGAATCTCCTGCCTCAAATCTCCAAACACAGGTACCCACAACCTGTTCTTACAGAAAATAGCACTAGAATCAGAAATTCGAAGTTCAGGAGTCTTACCAGATCCAATCTGTGCAATCAACTTCGAATAATCAGAATCTGACTTCTGGGCTTCTTGAATCCGTGCTTCCAAAGAAGACTGAATACTCATCCGAGCTAACTCCAAACCACTGGAGGAAATCACCTCCAACTGCAATCGCTCCAAATCACGAATCAGGAAGTCATCACAGGTAAGCTGAATACCTGATAATCCAGAAGATTTTCTGCTCAGAGCGTCCGCTACCACATTCGCCTTCCCAGGCTGATACTGAATAGTCAAATCATAGTCCTTGATCAACTCGAGCCACCGTCTTTGCCTCAAATTCAGATCCTTCTGAGTAAAAATATACTTCAGGCTCTTATGATCAGTAAAGATCTCACTTCTGACGCCATACAGGTAATGACGCCAAATCTTCAAAGCAAAAACTACTGCAGCTAACTCCAAATCATGCGTCGGGTAATTCTTCTCATGTGGTTTCAACTGTCTCGAAGCATAAGCAATTACCTGACCATGCTGCATCAGGACACAACCCAGTCATTTCAGTGAAGCATCACTGAACACCTGAAAACCTTCCGTACCTGACGGAAGTGCCAACACTGGAGCTGAAGTCAGACAATCCTTCAATCTCTGAAAACTAGCTTCACACTCTGGTGTCCAAACAAAAGGTACTGACTTCTGAGTCAGTCTCGTTAGAGGAGTCGAAATCTGTGAAAATCCTTTCACAAATTTCCTATAATATCCGGCCATGCCCAAGAAACTACGTACCTCAAATACCGTAGTCGGCCTTGGCCAATCAGCAACCGCCTGAATCTTCTGGGGATCCACAGAAATACCTTCTCCGCTCACCACATGCCCCAGAAAAGAAATGCTCTTCAGCCAGAATTCACACTTGGAGAACTTGGCATACAGCTGATGCCTCCTCAAAGTCTCCAACACAATCCTCAAATGTCTGGCATGATCATCCTCAGATGCAGAATATACCAGAATATCGTCGATGAAGACGATCACAAACTGATCCAAATACTCCCTGAACACTCGGTTCATCAAATCCATGAAAATAGCGGGCACATTGGTTACCCCAAAAGGCATAACCAAAAACTCGTAGTGCCTGTACCGAGTACTGAAAGCAGTCTTCACCACATCAGCTTCCTTTACCTTCACCTGATAATATCCGGATCGCAAGTCAATCTTCGAAAATACTGAAGATCCGGAAAGTTGATCAAACAAGTCATCAATCCGAGGCAAAGGATACTTGTTCTTGATCGTAACCTTGTTCAAATCTCTGTAATCAATACACATACGGAGTGTACCGTCCTTCTTCTTCACAAATAAAACAGGTGCTCCCCAGGATGAAACACTCGGACGCACAAAACCTCTGTCAACCAACTCCTGAAGCTGAACTTTCAACTCAGAAAGTTCTTTCGGTGCCATCCTGTACGGAGCTTTTGATATAGGAGCTGTACCCGGAAAAACATCGATAGAGAACTCCACATCTCTATCCGGAGGTAAACCAACCAACTCCTCAGGAAAAACATCAACAAACTCCCGTACCACTGGGATCTCAGAAATAGAACCAACCTCTAGGTTCAGATCCCGCACCGAAGCCAAAAATACTGGGCATCCTTTCTTCCACATTCTACTTACCTCCAACGCTGAAATCAGACTGGAGAGAACACCTCGTAATCCCTGAAATACAACTCTCTCTCCAGCCACAAGCAAACTCACTTGCTTCTTCAGACAGTCAATCTGGGCTTCATACAGACTCAGCCAATCCATTCCCATAATCACATCATACGAAGAAATCGGCAACAAAATCAAACTAGATTTCCACTTCTTTCCAGCAATGTCAATCTCACACAAACAAAACTTGCGGGCAATCAAATTACTTCAAGCCGGTAAAATCACGGACAAAGAAACCGGCAGAGAAAACAAAGGCATCCGGATTCGGTCAAAACAATGCTCGGAAAGAAACGAGTGACTAGCTCCAGAGTCAAACAAAACACGACATGGCTGATCAGAAATGTGAATCGTACCTGTCACAACATCCAGAGCATCGCGAGCCTCCTGCTGACTCAGACTGTAAACTCGTGGCTGAACTGGAACAGGAGCTGAAGCAATAGAACTACTCTGCTCAGATGGAGTCGTAGGTGGTCTCCGTGGTCCCGAACTAGTACTACCACCTCTACCAGAAAATCCCTCAGGGCGAGGAGGAACAGTCCTCGGTCTTCCTGCTGAACCGGCAGGTCTGACAAAACCCTCAGATCGGTACTCAGAACGCCGATCCAATCCAGTCTGTGGACATTCTGCAATCCTATGTCCCGGCTGACCACATCTGAAACAAAGACCAGCTATCTTGTAGCACTGGCCATGGTGTCGCCGTCCACAACTCTGGCACACAGGTGCCGTACTGACAGATCCAGAACTAGTCGTACTGGTAACAGTACCAGACGATCCTCCGTTCCTTCTGGAATCTCCAGATCCAGATCCAGGAACAAATCTCCTCTTCCCAGAGGAACCGCTGCCAGAAGTCTCACCTCCAAATCTCTTCCTACTCGCAGTCCACCGCTGCTGAGTAGCCGTCATGTCATTCTCAATCAGACGAGCTCGCTCCACAAGCTCAGCGAAGTCAGTGATCCTGAATGGTATCAGAGGCTGCCTCAAAATGTCTCGTAATCCTCTCAGAAATCTGTAGCACCTCTCAGCAGAAGTGCTGATCAGCTGCGGAGCGTACCTGGCCAATGCAGTAAACTCAGCCTCGTACTGCATCACCGTCTTGCTCCCCTGAACAAGCCTCAGAAAACTCTCCTGCATCTGCTGTCGTGCAGAAGGAGGAACAAACCAGTCTCTGAATACCTCAGTGAACTCTTCCCAAGTGATCAAAGAGTTCAGTCTACCCTGAAATCTGGCTGCCTGCTGGCCGTCCCACCAGTGCTCAGCCTCTCCGTCTAACAGAAAAACAGCTAACGGAACCTTCCTGTCTGACGGACACTGCATCCCATCAAAAGTCTTTTCCAACCTCCTCAGCCACTCCTCGGCTGCTCTGGGCTCAACAGCGCCCTCAAATCTCGGAGGCTTCAACCTCAAAAATAACTGCAGATGTCGATCAATGTCCTCAGATCTAACAGTAGAAGCTCTGCTCTGAGTCTCGCTCATCATCTGAGCAACAAGTGAAGCAAACTGAGACAGTGTATCAGCACCGACCATTGGGGCTGTACTCCCCACTGGTGCTGCCTGATCGGCACTCTGCCCGTCTGTCATGTCTGGGTCTGGCTGATCCATACAGAAAAATCCAGAAAATCCGGGAAACTATCACAAAAACAACACAAAAACAACACAATAAAAAGCCAAACGACCCAAAACTACCCCCAGACAGACTCACTGATCACTTCCTAGAGCTCTGTTTTACAATCCAACCAGTTTCCAAAACCAGTGCTCTGATACCACTTAAAAAGCTTGTCACGACCCGACCCGACGGGGACGGATCCCGCCCGAGCCGGATCGCGACGAAACCTTCTTATCCAGGATCTGGCTTTGGAGTTTGGTTGCTGAACTGATCTTCCAAATACTTAAACTCAACAGACACACAAACACAGAACAACAGAGCTACTATAAATCATCAAACACAGCGGAACAAACATCTATCTTTTCATTTCCTCAAAATAATCATCTACAAATACAATACATGGCTTTCAACAGAAAGAAAGACAGAACAGAAAAGCCATGACTGTACAAAAATCAAAAGTACAAAAGTACATATACTGATCAGACTCTGAACTCTAGTCCTGGACTTCCTTCCCTTTCCCAGAACCTGAAAACCATCAGAAAGCAATGGTGAGCTCAACAGCTCAGCAAAGCAACAAACCACCAATCTAAATTCTCAGAAACCAAAACCAAACTCATCAGACAGAATCATATCAGAAATTGGAACAGAATCGGATCTCGAATCAGAACAGAATCGAAAATCAGAACTTATACGGACAGATATCAAATCAGAATCAGAGTCGTACAGATCAGATCACAGAACAGAATAAATCAACAGAGTCAGCATTATACAGAAATCAGAAATCAGAATTTGCAGATCATATCATACAGAATCACAATTGCGTACAGAACAGATACAGAAAACAGAACAGATTCATATGTCATTCATAGCTTGCCCTGACACTGACGGAATCTCTACGGATTCCGGCCCCTTATGCCTCCCTTCCCAGACACTGACTGAATCTCATAGGATCCAGGCCCCTTATACCTCCCTTTGTGCTCACGGCACCAGAACAGATGTGCTTATAGCACCAGAACAGAATTCATCGGATCCGGAACAGAACAGATATCAGATTTCAGATTTGAGCTCATTTCAGATTTCCCCGACACTAACTGAATCTCATAGGATTCAGGCCCCTTATAACTCCCTTTTTATAGCTTATACACATAGCATTTCAATTCAGAAGAAATCCGGAGAAATCAGAAATTACCCAAAAATCGGGCAGCACAACGGCAGTATACAGAATTTACACAAAATTTCCTGCAAAGAAAATTTACCGAATTCGCACAGAACATAGATAATCATATTCCAGAACATTTATTCTACTGCACAGAGAATTTACAATTTCACAGAAAATTGTAGTCTACGAAAAACATTGCCGATTCAAAAATACCCGGACAAAAATCTTCGGAAAATAACCAAAATGTGCACACTCGGCACGTCAACAATATACGGAAAGTTACGCGGTAAAAATTGAACCAATCAAAAGATACGGACGAAAAACCGTAACGGAAACGAAATCCGGACAGAAATTACCGCCAAACGTGACGGAACTGAAAATTGAGAAAGGCGGAATGTGCCTTACCTCGAGCACAGCAATATCCTGAACAGTCTCGTCGGACGAAAACGGCTCCGCGTCGTCCGAAAATCCACTTTTCCACAAAAGCCCTCGACTTTCTCTCTCCTCAGAAAAATCAGATATTTTAAAAAGATTTTCTCTCTCTTCAAATGAGCTGAAATCAGCTTTATAATCTTCATATCGGCCCGGCCGATCGCGAAATCGTCCCGGGACGATCCGACCAAAAGGATCGTCCTGGAATCCTCCCAGGGCTATTGTCTGGCCGATATTTTCTACAGTACCAATCGGCCTGGCCGATGTCTCCAATCGGCCTGGACGATGCTTACAGAAAATCACCTGGAACACTTCTGGGCCAATTCTGGAGCAAACTTACAACTGATCGTCCCAGGACGATACAGATCGTCCTGGACGATCCTGGAGCAGATTTTTGATATTACACCAGCGAGGTTCCGACGAAGTTCCAGCGAGGGTGAGGGCCTCATGTGGTGGTCCGGCGAAGCTCCGGCGATGGTCCAACGAGGCTCCGGCGGTGGTCCGGCGAGGCTCCTACGGTGGTCCGGCGAGTTTCCGGCGGTGGTCGAGGATGAGCTTCTTCCTTCTCTTCCTTCTCTTCTCCTCTTCTCTTCTTGCTTGGGTCCCCTTTCAAAATAAATGAGGGGTTTATTTATAGATTTTTTGGAGTGGCATGCCCCGTAAATAGGCGAGAGATCAAGTGTAAATGGGGAGTGATTGGATGGGCGGCCGATATTGAACCCCTTGATCATGGACCATTCGTCAGGCATTTGGAAGCCTTAGTGATTTCGGAATTTGGTGATATTGAGCTCGTTGGATTCGTCTCGTCGATCCGTTCGATTTGAGTATAATCTCGTTAAATTCGGAGACGGTTTGATAAGTCAAATTGTGATTCGAACCTTCCAACAACACTTCGGGTCTTCGATTTAGAGTCATTTGGGCTCGGATCGAGTTGAATTTGGTGTCGTTGGGTTCATATTTCCGAGACGCTCAGTTTGACTATAAGTTCGCTTAAATTGGAGTTCGGGAGATCCCAGATTTAATTTTTGAAGTTTCCGACTCTATTTTGCATCGAGATTCGTGTCTGATCAAGATAATTTCAAGTATAAATTTATATTTATTTGATCTTAAAATTCAGTGGTTGTATATATAATTGCAAAGCCGGTAAAGCCAATTTTCCCCACTTGAGAAGCAAATACGGCTCAAGGTGAGCGGACCAGAACTCTAAATATTAATTTTCTCTTTTCTCCCTTCTTCAAAAACCCTAGCCCCGGGTTCTTTGCACGACAATAGAGCGACAGTGGCAGTTCAATTTTTGTCTGACGATCGTTTGCAGCAACTATACGACCGACGCGCCTTCGCATGAGTTAGGGTGCGGCATTCTATCTAACTCTCGATCTATTGCTTGCGTCACTTTTTTATCTGTCCGGCGAGTTAGGGTTAGGGCTGGGGGATTCCGTTCTATGCTTCGCGCCTCTTATTTAGTTTTATTGAGTTGTGATATGACATCCCTGATAAAACATTGGAATTTATAATGGGCTTTCAAAAAGCTCGTGATTTGCTTATCATGGGTATATTTTGTTTAGGATATATGATAGATTTATTAGACAAAAAGTCCCAGCTTCGCTTTTATCTGTGTTCTCTAGGTTTAATTTTTAGGTTGTAGTTATAAAGTTGAGCTTACTAGGATTGGTTTCATATTTTGATCCATTAAGAAAAAGTGATAAAATGGATTGTGCTGAATTTGGTTCTTTGCAGAGATTAGCTTTTGATGTACCCTAGTGGAACTGTGTCAAATTTGAATTTTGGTTTGACAACCTAAGATATGCTTATAATTCTCTACCCTTTTTGTATGCATTAGTAGTTTTATAAATATAAACCTAAAGTTGGAAAAATGCCTGGATGATAGTTAGGGGACTGTTTTATTCACTTTTTTTGGAGTACAATGTTATCTGGATTGTGGTGCTATAGTCAGGGCTGGCTCCGAGTCTTGTATAGGAAGTAGTCAATAAGCAAAAGAAGGGATGTTTTATCTCATAGTGAAGAGGGGCATCTCCTATTTTCTGGAATGGTTGCAAATGCTGTCTAATGATAATAAGGGGCTCTAATCTATTTTTTTTTGTTTCTTATTTATTTATTTATTTATTTTTCCATCAACATAGCTTCTATATAGGTTTGGCCAATCTAGATAGTAGCTATCTTAAGGATTCTTTGGTTCAATATTACCTTAATTTTAGTGTTTTTTGGGCGGCACTTTAATGTTAACAAGGTGCAATAAATTTGGTTCATTGTTATAGTTTTGAAGATCTAGAATGATGGATGATCCTAGGATTTCTATTTTCTCAATTGGGTAACCAACCAAAATATCTTTGTATCTAGGCGTTAGAAAATTTGGCTGATATATAAATTACAACATTCTTGAGTTGACTTAAATTTGGTATTGGAAACTCAGGATGCCAATTAACTAGAGAAGTGACAGCTGATATTGGAACAAGTTATAACCCAAGATCTTGGCACCCTAACAACATAATCTTATGTTGTCTGATGAACCTAACAAGAGGAGTCTTTTATTAAGACTAGTTTACACCTTAGATCTCAGTTAACCAAACAGCCCATTGAAGTTGAAATGCAAGGATCGGTTGTTAACATGAAAGGAAATAACTCGGGCAAGGGATTCACAGAATGAATTTGTTATAACTGATTCCTGCATTAGTATTTGATAGTAGGAACATTATCTCACAGGCTTAATGTACATTTCCTATGGAAAAGAGATGCAACCTTATAATTAAGCATTCACATTAATGATTAAAGAGTTAGTAGACCCTTTTTCATACCATTTGTTGTTATAAAGCTTTTTTATTGGTATATTGGAACAAGTTGTTGGAAAACGAGACTCTTTAAGAGATACTAAAAATGTTTCCCTATTTAGGTTTTAAAGAAAATCTGGATAGAAGTAATGTAAAACGGGATTTGAATGAGATTTTAGTTAGTTTAGGAGGGACATTGATGATGTAATTGTATGTGTTTGGGAGGGTGGGATGTGGTTTGTGTCGGGTGAGAATTTTTAAGGGATACTGAAAATGCTTACAAGGTTTTTTAATGTTGATTTAACTTGTTCTTGTTGATTGAGAATTTAGTTGTGCCACTCTTGGATATTTAATATGTACGTTAGAATTTTTTTTTTATTTTGCAAAAAAGGTTATGCTTCATCAATTAGGACTTTGAAGCCATTGGTTTCTATCAGAGAAGCGGCATGTTAATGTTTTTTTTTTTTTTGCAAAAAAGATTATGCTCCATCGATTATGACATTGAAGTCATTGTTTTCCATCAGAGAAGTGAGCTGCTAATTTTTTTTTTTTAATGCAATGGTAAGGTTATTACGTCAAACCCTCATTGGTAGAAGCCTCATGGATTGGATAATTTATGTAAAATAATAGTGACGTTTAAAGTTTGATTTATCTTAAGAAGAAACATTGTTCCTTAAAAATATGATAATCGTTGGTGCTCAAAATAATGATGTAAGTGGGGCTGTAAAAAAAAGTTATACTATTTATAAATTCTCATGATAGCATTAGTAAATAATTTATTAAGATTTGACAAATAAAAAGGTTTTGTTTAAATGAATGCAATTTCTAATGAAGTTGGCATGAAAAAGTTCTTTTTGGCATGTTAATTAAGCAGTGGCTTCTCAAAGATGAGTTTTATGTTTCAATGCTTCACATAACCATGATGGTGATCATCATTTATTCAAACTTTGTCACGTTCATCCTGGTGAAATGAGCTTCCCTCTTTGTCTACCAAACGATTTTTTTGTTAAATTTAGCCAGACCTTTTCATTTATATTAAATGGGTTGGCTAAGTTGCTATGGTCAGAGAGAATTAATGATGCATAAACCATTTTACTAAGTGAAGATCTGATTAATTGTCCTATTTATTATTATTATTTTTATTTTCGAGGGGTTTACTAGAGCTAGAAAGGGAGGCAAGGCAACAACATCAACAATGTGGAGTCAACTACATGAATCCTTTTTCTCCATTGATGATGTTAAGAGTTGAATTCTCATTTTAATTTAATAAAAAATGTCATTTATACTATTTTCTTGCCATGTCTTTTTTAAGTCTATATCTTCCTTTCTTAACACAGGCCAAATCTATTACATCTACTCTCCTAACCGGGTCATCGAAATGCCGATGTTTTATCCGTCCGTACCATCTAATGCGACTCTCTCTAATCTTGTCTACCACTGGAGCTACTCCAACCTTTTCACGTATATACTTGTTTTGCATTCTGTCTCTAAGAGTGAAGCTTCTCATCTGCCTGAGCCCTCAGCTCAACAACACTTAATTTTATGCTTCTCTTTTAATTGCCATCATTTTGTGCCATAAAGCATTGTAGGTCTCACCACCATCTTATAGAAATTTCCCTTAAGTTTGAGGGGTACTTCTCTATCACACAACATGTCCGATGCATTTCTCCACTTTAACCATCCAACTTGAACTCTACTAATAATATCCCCATTTATTTCACCATCACTTTGAATAATAAACCCAAGATATCTAAAACATGTACTATTATTAATGACTTGATTCTCCAAAATCACAACCCCCCTTGTAGATCTATTACTACTAAAATTACACTCTATGTATTCGATTTTAGATATAATCAAACGAAAACCTTTAGACTCTAAGGTTAACCTCCATAATTCAAGTTTTCCTTCAATTCCCTCACTAGTCTTATCAAATATCAACAAGAAGAATATCATCAGCAAAATACATACACCAGGGTATATCTTCTTATAAATGTCTAGTAAGAACATGCATGACTGAAAGAAAAATATATGGGCTTAAAACTAATCTTTGATATAATCCAATTGAAATAGGAAAATACTTGGTCAAACCACCTTGTTTTTAAACAAAAAATAACAAATATTGCAGACATATCCTTAATGACCAGAATATTAGCATTATTAACTCATTTCTTTTGTAGAATCTCTAGAGCACTTCTCTTGGAACTTTATTATATGCTATCTTTCAATCGATAAATATCACATGTAGATCATCTTTATTCTCTCTATACTTCTCCATCAAACCTCTCAATAAATGTATAATTTCCATAGTAGACCTACCTGACATGAATCCAAATTGATTTTTAGAAACATTAGTATTAGATTGTTACCCATGCTCAAAACTCAAAAGGGAGGCAAGGAAAAAAGAAGATAAATAATGATGAGGACCTTAAAGATCATTTGATTTTATAGTTTTGGTGATGGTGGGGGAAGGGGGTGTGGTTTGAAATCATAAAATTATGTCTGCATACATTCATACTAAAATGGTGGGGAGAGTGATTATACATGAGACAAAAGTAGGGGAGAGAGAAGGGATATGATTATGTGATGTGAAAGCGAGATGGGAATAAGGGATGGAGTTAGCTAAGTTGGAAGATGTAGTGAGAATGATGGAGAATGTGTAGGGGCAGAGGAGGGGAGGGGATTGATGAGTGGAGGGAGAGGAGGGATTAGGCAAATATTTTGATTGAAAGAGAGAGGGAGAGAGAGAGTGGAGCGAGGAGAGGGATAGAGGGGTTTGGGTGAATAGGAGTAGGGGGGAGAGAGACGGGGTATTGATTGGGTATGTGGAAGAGAGAGAAGGGGGGGGGGGGGAGGGAAGGCGCATATTTGTGAACATCGAATGACACATCATGATGCAAAGTTCTCCGTCGAGCTATGACGCATAGCGCATGGCATGGGCGTGCCATTTAAAACATGGCGCACAATATAAAATAATTTAAAAATAATATTAATATAAAATACAATTAAATATCAAACAATAGGTTAATTTGAACAAAATTTAATCATAAATATCCTTCCAAACTAGAAAAACGACAAGTTTAAATTCTACAAAAAACTTAAATCAATAGATTTAAACATAATTTAGCCTAAATCATGCCAAATAGTAAAAATGACAGTTTTAAATCTGTCAAAAAATTAAATCATTAAATTAATTAATAGTTAATTGTGATATTAGTATTTAAATCTAAAAAAAGTTAATTATAATTTAAAATTTAACATATTAATAAAATCACGTGCATTTTTTGCTCATTGCACAATTCACCATTGCCAATGTAGGGATCAAATAGCGCAAATAGCGCACGCTATTTTGATGTGCCATGCCGCACCAAGCATATAGCTCCGTATGTGTGCCGTTGACATGCATGGGAAGGAGCCGAAGAGAGGCTTACTGAAGGGGATGGGGAGGAAAGGAGGAAGGCAAAAGGGGGTTGGGGTGTGACCGGATTTATCAATGGAGAAAGAGAGAGGTTGGGTAAAGATTAAGTATGATTTGTCTAAGGATGATTGGACTGGTAACTATATGCCAACTATGAAAGGGTATGAGATGTGATGCTATATGTTTTCCTTTTAGTAAATTGCTTAAATACCCATACTTTTAAATTACAAAAAGCTCTTGAATATTATTTTGAGTGTTAAGGAAGAGATGTATTTCATTGTTAATTTTTTGGGAAAAAGATTATGCTTCGCCTTCTAAATTTAACATATTGGTTTTGCAGTTACTTCTTCCTGTCGCTGCTTGAGTATTTACTGAGATGGCCAGCAATCCACAATCTTCTGGGCCACAGGTTGGTTTGCCATTTGCATATTTGGATTACCTACTCTCATAATTCTTGTTTATTATAGATACCGAAATATGTATAAGAATATGAGCTGAGGTGCCTTGGTAAGATTCTCATATGTTTAAAATTTTTATTTGAAGCCTATAAGGCCTTCTGTCGTAGGATCTGCTGGTCCCCCTCCAAATTTTGGTCCTCCCATGCCTATGCAGGTTAGGCTTTTTCTGTGGAGTTTCAGGTACCTTGTTTATATTAATATCAATGATTTTTTCTAAAATCTGATTTTTTGATAATGCAGTTTAGAACTGTTGCTCCACCTCAACAAGCTCATCAGTTCAATCCGGTAGCTACCCAACAATTCAGGCCAACTGTGCAAGGCATGACTGGACCAAATGTTGGAATTTCTGGTCAAACTCAGGTATCCCACTTATCTTAACCCTGATGAAAATTTTGACCTAGCAGTTCAAGGTGCACCTTCGTTGCAGGCGATTCCTATGCCCTATATTCAACAAAATAGATCCATCACAGCTGGTGCGCAAAGTATGCAGTTGCCAAATAATATTGTGCCTAATCTAGGTGGTGTCGGGATGCCTCTTTCTTCCTCGTACACGGTAATTTTACATATTTTACCTCATTTTATGTTTAATCAGAGAACATTCTTTTGTTATTTTGTTTTGAATGATTACATTTTTATTGTTTAGTTTGCAACATCTTATGGCCAACCGCTGAATACCATGAATGCCTCTTCACAGTATCAGCCAACGATCCACGTGCATGCACCTGTTGCACCTACTAGTGGACCATCTTGGGGTACATCAGGGACTCAAAGCTTATCTCCTTTAACGCCCTTGATGCACGCCACACAACAACCTATAATCGTTGGTTCTGTAGCGGTGAGATTGTTTTTCAGCTTTTGCGTGTTCCTAGAAAATAAGATGTTTACTTGGGATCATTTTATTTTACCTTATTTTTGTTTATGTTCTTACTTGAAGTAAAAAAATGTTTGATTTTCTTATTCTTTTATTGTTTTAAATACTAAAAGCCCATTTATTTCTTGTCCCATGAAGCCACATGTTTTGCCTAATGACAAGAGAGAGAAATATCAAAACTACAAAACTGCTCTGGTTTGGAGTAGCAAAGGATTAGTTAATTGGGTAGTGGTGGATTTATTATGTTGAGTCGGCAATCAGAGGCATGGATGGGAGGAAGGGGCGAGCTGGGAGTAGGGGAAGGCGGGACTCTTTTAGAAAAAAATAGTTTTAAATTATTAAAAGCAGAAAAATCTTTTTATACTGTTTCAATTAACCAATAAATTTATCTAAAAGAAGAAAAACTAATTAAACGAAGATGTTCTCTTATTTTTTAGTTGTTTATTAAAAACAAAAAATAAAAACAAGAAGTGATCCCAACCAAGTCCTAAATGTTAAATATGAATTTTTTCTAGGCCATATCATGCAATTTATACTGTAATGTTAATATTTTTTTTACAAATAACACAGGGTACGAATGTACAACCCGGTACGGCTGAGCAGGTAGCTTCTGATTGGCAAGAACATACTGCTGCAGATGGAAAAAGGTTCTTTGTGACAGATTTTTTTAGTTTTTCATTTGAACTTGAGGCACCCTAAACTACGTTAACTTTGTTATTCCTTTAATTAACTTTTTTTTTGATGATTCATAATATGTCCACTTTTGATTCCTGCCTTTCTCTTGAACGTCTTCATTTAGTTTTTACTGTTTTGTTTTATTAATTCTTCTGTCCAGATATTATTACAACAAAAAGACCAGGCAGTCTAGTTGGGCGAAACCTTTTGAACTCATGACGCCTACTGAGGTGAGTTATATTTTGGAATTATTGCATTGAAACTCTTTATTGTTTTCTTCATTTTGCTTCCATACAACTCAGTTCAGCTTGAGGAAAACAAACTGTTTTATGAGTATTTTCTGTTGATGTTGAGTATTGTAGCTGAATTTAAGTGAATCACCATTTTTCTATGATCAAGTCATGCCGTTTAATATTGTTTTATGCGGATCCTCTGTTTCTTTGCATGTTCGCCCACTGTCAAGTAGATGTCTTTTGGCCTATCTGGAGAGAAAAACGACTGTTCTATATGATCGTTTTGAAGGTGGTATCTCACTTTTCTCAAGACAGTTATTTTCTTTTATTTCATCATGATGGGTCTTTAATCTGGCTTTGTAGTCAGCAATTTGGTAACCATAAAACTTATTTTATTTCATCTACATATTTCTTTTGTCCATCCCAAATTGCTAACTAAAACCAGAAGATATATGAGGTTAATCTTACTATTTATGAAGTTATGTCTACTATTTATTTTTAAATATAGGTTATCTAGTGATTAGTGAATGCGATGTTTTAAGAGGTAATGTACATATTAAGTGGAATAAAAATTAGTTTTGAGGGATAGTATATAGATTGAGTGGAAAAAATATTTATTGTTATTAGTAAAATAGTATGAATACAATTACATGAAGTGTACGTTGCTAGATTAAATTAAGAAAGAATATAATGAGTCAAAATCTATCGGCCAACTGAAAGAAACAAGTGCACGACACATTCTAAGGCTCTACTACCTGAATTAAACAACCAGGAATAAATTAATGTCTATATCAAATAGTTGTATTATGAGAAGCGAAGCCAATATTTATGTTTTGTTGTTCGAGCTATAGCATTCAGTCTGGCCTCAAACTGGCCAAAATGTTTATACATTATAAATAACGTGTCTGTAGGATTGAAAAGTGTGGAATGACATTAAAAAACTTATGCACTAAATCAAAAGCAAGAAAGCATGACTTATTATCCCACTACCCATGATGGCAAAGTACTACAAAATACAAATTACAATATGATGTATATGTAAGATTGAAAATTGTGGAATGGAATTAAAAAAAAAAAAACTTTTGCACTAAATTAAAAGCAAGAAAGCATCATATATAACCCCACTACAAGTGATTGACTAAGTATTACAAAATACAAATTCCAATATAATGCTAATTCAAACAGTTTACATTCTTACAAAGATAATTAAGTTCAATCAAAACCAAAGAACCGTTGGTCATTCTGTGGTCATTAGCTATAGCCATGTCAAATTAATAAATTATTACATGGCTTTCCTTCCATAATCTTGATAGATTTTATTGATGGAAGGCTCAAACTAAGAGGAGGGATAAAGCATCAAAGGGAGGTTCAAGGATGGGGCTGTGTTGTAGATTAACATGCATTGAGGGAGGTTCTTGAGTGGTTTAAAAGAAGTGTTTGGAATTAGGAGTGTAAGTTTACTGATTGTAAGGCATAAAAATATATCAAAGGACCTTAGGTGTTGTACTCGTGTGGGAAATGGGGGTTGTGGTGATGGAGAAAAAGAAAGGATCACTTTAGAGGAGTGGCTTTTGCCATCATCATCATGGAAGGATGCCTCTTCAAAATTATTGCTTTTATTTGACATGAACGAATGAAATGAATGTTGGAGATTTTAAGACAACAATATATGAAGGCCCTTTTAATAGTAATATAGATTTTTCAGAAAAAAGTTGAATGAAATATTTGCTTTGTAGAGCGTACTCTTGAAATTTTGTTTTGCATATCTTTAGTACAAAAAAAATAATCAAGTTGAGCTTTCCTTGGTTAAAAGTGTCTTATATATTATGTCAACTTAAAAAAATTATAGAATGTAATATTTATGATTAATGAGTGTCTAGTGATAGGATGTGTTATAGTCTTCATGTCAAACATTATCTTAACTATTTTTGGTTGGTTGATGAATCCTTCTTTGTCATTCATTCTTGCTGAATGATTTATGTGATGTTAATTTTAGTTTATTTTCAACCTAGTATTCAGTACTCGCTGGTCTGTTATGGTATTGGATGTCTCGTCTTTAGATGCTAAAGATTATTATTTTTTTTTACCAAGCAATCTAAAGATAACTACAATGCAGGAATGCTAGGAAATATATAAAAATAGTGGTTAATCCTTGATTTCAAGCTTGCTAAAAAATTTGTTTGCTGATGATATTACGTTGCTTTCTAGTGAGCTTTTTCTATATCTTATTAAGTACAGATTTTATGATTAAAGAGGTTTAATTTTTTCTGTTTTTCTTACTATTGTACTAATTGTTTGATTTGCTTTTCCTAATACAAGTTAATTTGTTCTGATCTTTATTGTTGTGCTTTGTTTATATTACCTTAAACTTTAAAATTTTAACGACTGTTCTAACCGAGCGTGCAGACTGCTACTATTGTTTGAATAATATCTATTATAATATGAAAATGAATTCCTTTTGATCCTAGCATCCACAACATATGAAGCTGCTAGACATTCTATGTCAGAATAATGAAATACTTAGCTATTGCTGGCTATGCTCATGCTTGAAGATTCATCAGTTTTTCTTTTTAATGTAAAAGTTTGTGTTGTATGACAGGCTTCAGTGTCACATCTATGTGCTAGAATATGCAGTTAATCTTGATTACATGGGCAGTCTTGCATTTCTACGGATATGTTACTGAGCTTAATGTGTTCTATCACTAAAAATATTAAACTGCAGAATGTTTTTATTGTTTCTGGTTCTCATTCTCAAATTTTTTTAAGCAATACCATTTGATCTTATTATTCCCCACCTCTCTTGAGCGTAACCAAGTTCTGTTGCTCATTTTCTTTTCATACTGAATATTTGCTCTAACTTTGAGGCTCATTTGATTCCATTATCTGTTTTTAGAGGGCAGATGCGTCGACTGAGTGGAAAGAATTCCAGACTCCAGATGGTCGGAAGTATGGATATGCTTTTTCTTGTTTATCCTTTTATATTCCATTCAGTGAAGAAATGTTTTTTTTTTAGTAACATGCTTTACTTTCTGTTAAATATCTATAATCTGTTTCACCTTGTCAATGCTTTGCAGATATTACTATAACAAAGTGACAAAGCAATCAAAATGGTCAATTCCTGAAGAACTCAAGGTGTTTTTTT
The DNA here is from genome assembly GCA_016618105.1 of Dendrobium huoshanense. Classification (NCBI taxonomy): domain Eukaryota; kingdom Viridiplantae; phylum Streptophyta; class Magnoliopsida; order Asparagales; family Orchidaceae; genus Dendrobium; species Dendrobium huoshanense. The sequence goes on along the minus strand of CM028350.1, from coordinate 45,778,118 downwards.
TGTTAAAGATTATTTTCAACTTGTGTATTCTTTTTAAATGGCCAGAATGTTTATAATTAGATCGTAAAAAAAAATTTACCATTTGCATTAACAAAGGTGTAGGCTATCCCAATCATGTTTAAGGTAATTAAACTGATAGTTTTGGTGATGGCATACCTGCAATTTGTCTGGCAAAGAGGGCATGTACTATGGTTAAGGAAATGGAACTTGGAATTTAAATGATGATTTACTTGCAAAGAGGGTAGTGTAGCGAGGATGGCCATTGCAAGTATAAAAGTTGGTTAGATCAACCATATTTGGAGTTTATAGGGAGGCTTTTATGGAAGGGTTTAGAAAGCTGAAGCAGTAGTGAAGCGGCTCTTATATGCTATTGTGATGTGATTATTGTTTATTAATTTATTATGTAGTTTTTTCTGTAAACTTGCAGTTAGCCCGTGAGCAGGCTGAGAAGGCAGGGAATCAGCCAGCCTCTGCTGAACCTGTAGTTGCTTCTATTGCCCCAGCAGCTCAGAGTGCTGTTGTTGAGATTCCTTCTTCAACAGCACTAAATGATTCAACTCCCCCAGCAACAAGTGCAGTGGCAAGTCCAGTTTCAGCCCCAGTTTCAAATCAGGCTGCTTCATTGGCTTCAGGATCATCATCTGTTGTTGATGCACCTGCTGGAATAGCTTCCAGTTCTTCCGTGGGAATTGCAGTTCCTGTGTCTGTTTCAGACCTTAACATCCCTGCTGCCTCAGTGATGGCTTCTGTTTCTGGAAGCTCAGAGATTGTTACTGCTGCAGCAGACATCATACTTGGGAGTACAAAGTAAGAACACTTTGATTTGCTTTTGATGCTATGCCTTTTTCTCTTAAATTTTCACATGCCTATATGTAAATATAAATGTGCTTGGATTCACATGCCTGACTATATGCGTAACTTGACTGGAGGAGCTATCCGCACAATTATTTGGTAATATATGCCATAAAATATTCTCATGTTTATGCATGACATTTCCACTGTTGTGTATAATAAATGATAGAAAGTACAACCACATTTAGGGTATGGGGATTATAAAAGAAGAAGGGGTAGACGTAAAGTGGATGAATAAGAAGTTCGAAATGATTATTGAAGACTTTGTTTAATATCTTGGGCAGAACTCATTTCTTAACATGCATTTTATGCATTTATCTATTTTGATATGTTTGTTCTTGTAGCACTCTACTTCTATTTGTCCATGCATATGAGTATTTATGTAATTATGCATCTGCTAGTCATACTATTTCGTTGCATTCTCTCCATCTGTATGTTGGGGCTGCCTGTTATAATGCGTCACGTCATTCTTATTGTATATATTAGTATGTATCATGCCCGTTTGCTGGCTTTGTTTTTACGACCATTTAGGTACATTTATGGGTGTCAGTTTGTTCTATCCATTTGAATATTCTTTCTGGAAAAGGTGTCTGTTCTTGTGTTTCTAGTGTGTGCATTTGCATATTTGCTTTTTTTGGGGGTGGGGGTGGGGGTGGGGGTGGGGTTGGGGGTGTTGGAGTGGGAAGTGATTCATGGGTTTGAAAATGCAACAAGTCTTGACATTGTGCTGTATACATATGTGTGTTTGACATGGTTTGTTTGGATTCATCTCTGCCAAATGTTCTTATGCAACACTTTGTATGATGCTTCTTTTATAAGATTTTACTTGCAGGCTGGGTAATTTTGAAATTTTCATATTTACAGGAGTAATAATGAGGATTCATCTCTACTAAATGTTGTAAATACAACTGATGGAGCATCTGCTCAGGACCTGGAGGTAATTTTACTTGATGCATAATCTCTATGAGCCTTAAATTATTTGTAGCTTGCTACACTCTAACTTACGTACTTAGTTGTTATTTATAAAGTCTCGGCGTTACCAAAAAAATAGGAAGGTGAAGACAAATAATTTACTTGCTTGGTGAATGCTCCTGGCTGATTAATTGGATAGAATGATTTTGTTTTGGTTTTTTATTTTTTTTGGTTCTTTAGCTGTCCTTTGTTCAAGATATGACTACGTACCATGTTTTGGTATCCTTATGTAAGAGTGTAATCGTGTTGGATGCTAATTTCAACTGCATTCTCCTTTTTTGGTGCTTGCTCAATGAATTTCAGTTGCTTGCATATTTTGGACTTTCATTGTTGGATTGCCTCTACTGCTGCCACTACATCCATGCAAACAACTGTTTGGATTTGAATTTTGACTGACAATCTGGATCTTTATTCAAATTAATATTTTGCCGTGCTGCATGGTCAAGATTGAGTTAGGAAGTCGTTTTCTTGGAAACGTAATTTGATCATAATTTATAAACATAGTTCATGTAATCCCTGTTCAGTGGATCATAAGGATTGATCGAAGTTGAAGCTGTATCATAGGTACCTAAACATTTTAAAATTTATACTGAAAACTAGTTATTTACTTTTTGTTGCTTTAAAATAGAATTGATAACATTTGTTTGCTTTTTTATGTTGAATATGTTTAGCCTCAATCCAGTCAGCTTTAATGACCTCAATTGGATAAGTTACTCTAAAATATAATAATTTTATATTTTTATATTTATGTCAATTTACTTAGAATATGTTAATCCCATTGGTGAATTGTATGTTTTTTTTTGTTTTATAAGCGTATTGGTTTTTAACCAAGCAATTTCTGAATATGTTGGATATGCAAAAAAGAAACTTGGAAGTTACATTGGATTAAAAACATGCAACTGAAGGGACAATGGGCTATCTGAGTTTTTAGTCTTTCAGACTGAAGCTTGGCTCTTGTGTATGGAGTTCAGAATGCCTCTCACTGGATTGTGTCATATAATTTTAATTGTACATTCATATAGACGCGTGGCTATTGTTATTGTTTTTGTCACTTCTCACCATTTAAGTAGCTGTTAAAAAAAGATGAATTAATGTCCTGCTTTCTTGTACATATTTTTTATTTCGTTTGATATATGCTGCTCATATGAATGTACTTTATTTTCAGAATTATATATATTTTTACTTCCATGGCTCACATTTAACAGATTTTATTTACTGCTTAGAGTTCCACTTTTAATTGAGTGATGTGTTGTGTGTTCTACTCTGGGAATTTCTTTCCTGATACCTGAACGTTTAAAAGAGTGTTATGTGCTATGTTACTGGTGTGGGATGGGGGTGGGGGGTGATGTTCATTTGGTAGCTAAAAGAGTATTTGGGTTTGTAGCAATGCATGCAGAAAATGGGCTGCCGTAGAAGAAATCTTTTTCATTTATGATTTCTAATCCTTATAATAGGGATATGGGTTTACTGAAGTAGTGAAATTGGAAAATTGTCCTGAAAGAACTACATTCATGTAATTTTGTATTATCAAAAAATCAATGTCATCGATTCTTAGTTTTCTATAGACTTCTTCATCCCAAGATCTGAAGGAATTTATAATTGGCGACGAGATTGCCATATTTTTTTGTGATGTTGTTTTGAGCCCGCTGTAGCATTTTTATTATTAAATATCTGCTCTCATAAATTTGGTTTTAAGAATAAACTAGGTAAGTTCTTGAACTAGTCTTAGGAGTTGGTTATGCGTGCTGTTTGTTCTCTTTGATTTTGTATCATTACTCTTGTTGGGAAGGTTTAAGAATCAATTGTTTTCCTACCAAGAATATATTTTTGTTTTAATCATAATTTGATTTGCCTTTGTTAGGAAGCAAAAAGGGGCATGCCTACTGCTGGGAAAATAAATATTACTCCCTTGGAAGAAAAATCAGTTGATGAGGAGCCTTTGGTTTATGCTAATAAGCAGGTGTGGCGTTTTGTCTTGATCCGTTTTCATGGGCTTTCCTCATATTATGATCAATATTAATTCACAACAGCATATTGTTGCAGGAGGCTAAAAATGCCTTTAAATCACTGCTTGAATCTGCCAATGTTGAATCTGATTGGACTTGGGAACAGGTTTTTTTCTATCAGCAATATTTATTGTAATTTTTGTATCGCCAGTTGTGTTGATGCAAATATTTTAAGTGAATTATAGGCTATGAGAGTCATCATAAATGACAAAAGATACGGTGCTCTAAAGACCCTGGGGGAGAGGAAACAAGCGTTTAATGAGGTGTGTTTTATGACATTGTTTTGATTTGTTATAGTACTTGGGAATGTGTTAGTTTCTTGATTAGTTACTGAAAATAACTTATCTTGATTTCTGTGCCATCTTGGATTTAATCCTTTTTTTTTTTTAATTTATGCAAGTATTTGGGCCAAAGGAAGAAACAAGATGCTGAGGAGAAGCGTAATAGGCAGAAAAAAGTTCGCGAGGATTTTACAAAAATGTTAGAGGTACAGTAATTTATGCTTAGAGAGACTGAACTATTTGCTGTTTCTATGCTAAGTTAATTTTGTTTTTAGGAATGCAATGAACTCACTTCATCCATGAAATGGAGGTATGAATGATAATTCTTTGCCTATTTAAGGATTCTACAGTAAATCTTGCCATAACTTCAATTCTCTTCTTGCTAAAAGCTCTCCTTTGTATGTGTCACTTTGATTTTATTAACCTATTTGATTGAATTCATCTTTTATGTTGACCCTTAATGCAGCAAAGCTATAACCATGTTTGAAAATGATGAGCGGTTCAGCGCTGTTGACCGGCCTAGAGATCGTGAAGATCTTTTTGAGATCTACCTTGTTGAACTTCAGAAGAAGGTTTCGTTTTATTAGTTTAGATGTCTGCATTAGCAAAATGTTTTTATATTCTATTCTCTCTCTCTTTTTTTTTAATTATGATGAATTTTTTTGTTGCCGCCGAGAGACTTGTATTTCATTGCCCTTTGAAATAATATTTTTTGTTGCAAATCATAATACCTTGTAATTTTGGCGGCATACATTTTATATAAGCATTTTGCATTGTTTCTTATGCTATGTTATTGTTTTGTTCTTTCCAGTCGTGTTGAACATCTTCTGGTATGAGGGTACCTTAATTCTGTCAGTATATTTTTGGAGTTATGCCATTGTTGATGTAAAATTTTGAATTCCCATCTAATTATTCTTGAAGTAGTTTCTGTAATGTGTGGTTAGAAATTGCACTAGTCTAGAATTATGCAGCATGTGGCTTGTGTTTCTGGGTAGGCGCAGCAGTCAATTGTAGTTTTGTTGCAGGTCCTCTGCATTCTCATGTTCTGTACCATATTGGTCACTATCCGTTGACTAAAGCTGTGCTATTTTATGGTGGCTTAACAAAATTCAAAGCGGCTGCAGGGAATGTGGGTCTTAGAGATTGGAAGGGGAATTGAACAAATGGGATGAAGACAAAGAAGGGCAAGACTTATTGCATGGCTTAGTCCTTTATTTATAATAGTTTCTCAACTATATATGCATTTTCCATTCTTATGTCTGTAACCTTATTTTTAACCTCTTGAGATTTAACTGACGATTTGAATTAGATATGGCTCACTCTTTTGATGTTTCCCATATTTTCACCAGTTCCATTTTTCTACAGCATTCTTTCTTTGTTTTTTGTGTGCTTTTTCTAGGGAATTACTTGATGTGTCATATATTTGTCATTATTTTATATTTGAGAGCTATCATATGTGATTTCTTGCTACGCATACTCGCATTAGAACTATCTACTAGTCTGCCATATCTCACGCGGTTGGGCTGACCTCCAAGTAACCTCAATATAATATTTTTTATTGATGTTTTTGTGTACTTTATAAACTTATAATCTGAGATTGCTTTTACTGCTAAATTAAGATTCTTTGTTCCACCCAATTATTTATCCTTGTCCCATAGTTGTTTGAGTAAATTTCATTCCAAGAATTTTATCCATGCTTCTCCTGAGACTTTATAACGTTAAGATAGCTCTTCTAAACATTTAATCTTATTCAGAGCAATGGTAACCGCCGAGTCTAATACGTTGTATCAATTTTCTACCTCTTTCTTTTCTGCTACATATTTTTCATATGCTATAATATCTAATTTGATGGTTTTTCTGGTGTACGATACAGGAAAGAGCAAAGGCAGCTGATGATCATAAACATAATATAATTGAATATAGAGCTTTTCTGGAATCTTGTGACTTTATCAAGGTTTTGCAAATAACTTTTCTCGCTTACTTTGTTAATCGTGATAAGGTTAGATAATGTTTTACCTTTTTTTCCTATATACTTAGGCAACTACCCAATGGAGGAAAGTGCAGGATCGGTTGGAGGATGATGAAAGATGTTCTCGACTAGAAAAAATTGACCGTCTTGAGATTTTTCAGGTGAGTCACCCTCACCTTATTTTTCTGCTTTTTGGGTTCTTCACTTAATAGTATTGTGTTGCAGGAGTACATTCAAGATCTAGAGAAGGAAGAAGAGGAGCAAAAGAAGATACATAGGGTTCTTTCGATCTCTTGTCACCATAATTTATATGTTTTTCCATGATATAAAAAGTCTTACAATAGTATTTATAGGAGCAATTACGGCGCCAAGAGCGAAAAAATCGTGATGCATTCCGTAAGTTGATGGAAGGTGACATTGCTGCTGGCATTCTTACAGCTAAGACACACTGGCGTGATTATTGTATGAAGGTATTTTGGTTTATTTTTAAATGTATTATTGTTATTTTAGGCTGTTTAATTATTTTTTTTGATGCCTTTTCTTTGCATTAAGGTCAAGGATTCCTCATCATACCTGGCAGTAGCGTCAAACACTGCTGGCTCAACACCAAAAGATCTATTTGAAGATGTTGCAGAGGAGCTTGACAAGCAGGTAATGTTTTGCATTTTACTGGGAAACATTACTTTATTTTCTTTTTTCTTAAATGGAGTGGATTGTGCACGAGTCTTCTGCCAATTTATTGTTGTAAGGTTTATGCACGCAACTTGCCCCTGCTTGGTAGAGAGGGTGCTTCTAGTTTTAAAAACTATGTAGTATTATTTTCATGAGGACTTTAGTGCGTATTGATTGCAAATTCTTGAATTTTGCATCCTAAAATTCTGAGATATTCAATTAAAAAGATTAACAAGAATTGCTTATATAGGAAGATGGAGACTTAATTACCTGTTCATTTTGGGTTAACTCATTAAGTATTCTCTTGTTGAAAGCCCAAATTTGTTGAGCGTAAGTGCAGCTTTAGGGTTCGTTTGGGACGGTTTTTTATTGCTTTCTAAAACCGAGTTTTAGTACAAATTTTTTGGTACTAAAACTCCGTTTTAGAAATCAATAAAAAAACAGTCCCAAACGAAGCCTTAATTGAGACACTAGATTACTTTTGGCATCCTGACAGTCTAATTCTGTCTTAATTATGTTTTTCAGTTATGCTTGCTTAATTAAGTTCATCTGCTTCCTATTAATATGCTCCCCGAAATGTAACCAACTTTATGCAAAATTATTAAGTGATTCTTTAAAAAAGGTTATTAGAAGAAAAAATATTAGATCTTTATTGAGCTACTTGTTAAACAAGAAAAAAAGAAAAGCATTTTGTTTTGATAAGTAAGTTGGTTTCTGTTGAGCCTGTTTATCAATTTATTAAGCTTCAGAGATTATGTAGTTTGTGCAAATTGCTACGTATGTGACAATGAGCATGTTATATTCAAACGAGTATCAAAATGTTCATTGTCGACATTAGTTGGGATAAACCCTAAATTGTATATTTTTGCAATGTTTTTTGAAATAAAAATTCATGATATTTTCTTATTTATCATGACATGTTTGCATAAAAGGTTTCATGTTTACTCAGGCACTAGATAATTGCAATTCAATTGTTGTGTCTTGCTAGTAATATTGTTGGATGTTTTAGTTCAGGGGTTTTAATTAGGAGTGTCAATATTTGACATGACCCAAAAACTGACTCGAACCCGACCCTAAAATTTGTGTTAGGGTCAACCCGAACCTGAAACAGGTCGGGTTCGAGTTCAACAATTTGACCCGTTTAAAAAATCGTGTCGGGTTCGGGTTAACCCTTTGACCCAAAATTGACACTATTTTAACACAAAAACCCGTTTTGACCCATAAACCTGAGATTGACCCGTTTTCAACCTGTTTTGACCCGAAAAGCGGAGTTTGACCCATATTTTGACCCCAAAACTAGCAATTTTTTCAGGGCCCGGGTCATTCGAGTTGTGTCGGGTTGACTCGGACCCGAAGCGGGTAGAGTTTGGGTCCGAAAAATCGACCCGTTTGCAAAAACGAGTCGGGTTCGGGTTGACCCGAATAGTGTCGGGTCAATTTCGTGTTCTATCTGAACCCGACCCGTGAACCAAAATTGACACCCTAGTTCTAATGCAAATCTATTATGAGATGCAAAAAATTATGCAATGTGCACATTTATTTTACCGGTCACAAATTGCGTAGCTTTAACTGTTATTTGTTACTTTTGATAACAATAAAAGATATTATAAAAATCAATTCAAACAAAAATATCATGTCTTTGTACTAGAAATAATGGAGAATTTGACTCTAAACATGATAGAGAAAAAAGATTCATATAGTTGACCGCACAAAGTGGAATAAAGGTTTGATGTTATTGTTGTTTCTATTTGTACTAAAAATAATGCTTGTAAATTCATAATTAAGGAAGCCATGAAAGAAGTTTAAGATCAAATTGTATGAATTTTAAGTAAAATTAATCACTCTATCAGTCCAATAACAAAAGAAAAAAAAAAAGGAAACAGTTTACCAAATTTAATTTTCATACTTGTACAAGGTAATAACCTCTTAAAAATTTTCTCACTTGATCATATAGCTGTCTCCCAAATGTAGAAATATTTGCATCTAATGGAATTTTGTTGAAAATTAAATTTATTGAGTTTTATACATGCTTAAGGCCTATATTTATAATTAATAAGTCTAATAGAAAATAAACCCCTCAGCCAATGCTAAGGAAAAAAAAAATGCAAAATAGATTACTATCATCATGCAAATGAAGGAAGTAGGCAATTAATCATAGGTATTGCCAATAAGATTGCTGAGTCCTGCAAATAGTGACAAAATAACAGCAACAACTCATTAAAGATGTAAGATATGGAAGGTCTACATTAGTATAGGAAGATATGAACCAATAATCAAATGGATACTATACCAACCCGACTATCTTAAAGTAAAGAGAGAGGTCGCTACAGAAACAACGATCATAATAGGGGCCACAAAAGGAACGAAGGAGGTCACAAAATCTATGGACCATAAAGAGCCATATGAGGAAGCCGCTGAGGAATTTGTAGGCGAGGCATTGATATGAAGTCATGATGGAGGATCTGCTTCAATTTACTCGACTTGGTAAAATTTGCTCCAATGAATTATTTTGTTTGTATGTGTCAAGCAAATATGGGCATTATTGATGCGGACATCGGCACGAAGATCTGGCGCATTTATCACAGGAGGCATCGTAAATCGACACTCTAATTAAAGTTGTCATTTATGAATTATTTTCTGCATTTTAGTTTCTATTTTATGTTATTTTCTATTTTACCCCTAGGTTAATTTATTTGAGTGTTGTGGCCCAAGGGGCATTTTTGTAATTTTCTATTTTCTCATGTTATGGCCTATAAATAAGGGCCTTAAGCTATTGTAATGGATGGTTAATGAATATGAAAATTTTGTGTTTTTCACACTTGTGTTCTTCTTGAGAGAGGACGAGAGTGAGATTTCTATGAGAGAAATTGAGAGTTTCACCAGCCGCAGGATGGGTCCGGGCTCGTGAGTTGAAGTCCCTTTGAGAAGGGCAACGCATCACCCGTCAGCCTTCGGAAGAGTCCAAGGCTCGCAGTTCTAGCTTTTCTTTTTATCTTGTGTTTCTCTTTATTTTTCCTAGCCGCCACTTTTTTTTTTTATTCCCTCTTCCCCTCCAACCGTCGGCCAACCCACCACCACCTCCTAGCCGACCACCCCATCTCTTCCTTCCACCGCCACCGGCCCCTTCCTCCTTCCCATTGAACCGCTAGTATTAACAACCCCTCCATCACCCCAACCGAGAACCCCCACCTTTGCTCCAATTATTAATTGCCTTTCCTAAATTGGAGCGATTAAGTTAATGAAGGATTTGAATTCAAAATTCAAAATTGAATTCAAATTTATTTATTGCTTAATTCATTCTTAATAATTAGGCATTTAATGATGTCATTAATTCTGAAATAAAATCTCATAATTTTGAATTCAAAAATCCCGCCGGCCTCCCTTAATCCTTCCCTTGTAATCAATTAGTTTCCAATTAGGGAAGAGCTCTTCATTAATGCAAATTCGAATTCCAAAATTTGAATTCGAATTAGCATTAATCACACCATTAATCTTTCCCACCATTTAAGCCAATCGTCATTAATTCTCAAATCTGAATTTAAATTCAGATTTAAGACATTAATTCCCTCAATCAACTCCAATCACCCGTAACTCTCACCTTTGGCTTAATGTAGGAAATCTTTCCTAACATTAAAGCCTCTCTTTCCTGTAGGAATATTTCCCAATTAACGACAGCTGAATTTAGCATCTCCCATATCTCCTCAATCAAGTTATTCCGGATTGCTTCCTCTCTAGAACCTGTGAAGGAAGTTTTTCTCTCCGTTTTTCTCTTCACCATGAAACTAAAGCCGAATTCTCTCAGGTTGCTTTATTTAAATTGATGTCCAGCAACAGTTAGGAAGTAAAAATTCCCACCTCCCCATTCCCGCCAGCCCCCCACCCATCTCTCTCTTCTCTCTCTCTCTCCCTCTTGGTTACTTCATGGAAATTTCAGCCTGACGACCTCTCCAGCTAATTCCACTCCGTTTCTTTAGAAATCTGTAATTTTCCTTCAGATTTTTGGAGATAGAATATGGAATTACTTTCAGATTTTGGCCAAGCACTTTGACTGTTTGTTTTTTCCCCAATTGCAAGAGTAGCCTCCTACCCGTCCTGCATCAATTATAGTTGCACTTTTTTAGAGAAATCAACCATTCATTCACATTTTACTTCCCACAAACCACATTTTGTATTTTGAGCACTTGCTTTCTTTTATTTTAGATACTTCAATTAGATAAACCCGAACTAGTGATTGATGTAGTGTAGATATCAAATTATGAGTCGGCACTGTACTTCACCCCGAAAAGCCCTCCCACTGGGCACTATGTTTTTAATTCATCCTGTTTTCACAATAATTTATATATTTTCTATAATAACGTGGGTTTTATGTCTTGATTTCTCTTACGGTTTTTATGGTGCACTGGCAATATTAAAAGGTTAGATGTTCAATCTAATGAATTAACTACCTGGTTACTTCCTTTTTGTTATATTGACAGTTTCATGATGACAAGGCACTAATCAAAGAGGCTATGAAGACTGGAAAAGTAACGTTGTGACAGTCGGTTTTTTATTAATTTCGGCTTTAATTGGAGAAGGTTATAATGGTGATAACCTTCAAATTATGCAGATTACTTTGACATCAGCATGGACATTTGATAAGCTGAAGGCTTCAATATCTGAGAACGATATGTTGAAAGGATTATCTGAGATCAACTTAAAGGTTACTCTGCATTCCTTTTTTCTCTTTTATACCTTTGGCATGCAATTAGCTTAGTTACCATGTACTTTTCTGTTATGTTTGAGACATGCCACTGAATGAGGATGCTTGTGTCTTGCATTGCTTTACTTGTGTCTAGCGATGCTTTACACGCCTTTCATATTCTTTCTTGCTAGGATATTGTCGAACTTCTACTACGATGGATTCATTTTCATACATTTTGTTAGTTTTATGAAATAGAGGCATAAAAAATTGAAATAAATATTCATAATATTAAAATACGGACTTTGGTGTGGAGAGGTGGATATTAGCAGTAATGTCTAGAAATGCTAAGACGCTGCCACAATTTCACCTGGTCCATTTTTTGCCATCATGGTTTGGGCCTCACATGTGGACCTTACGCTACAACTGACAATGTTACCTATGTAGACTTATTTCTTTCTTATTTATGTTGACTGTATTAAGATTATATGCATTATGTGTCTATGTACGGTGTATAATTGTATTAAGGTAATTGAAAATAAATTGGTGCTTACATATAAGAAAATGCAAGTGATAAAAAAATAGGAGGAAAAATATCCTAATTTAAGAGATTATATTATAGAATAATGATAGCATATTTAATAAGTATAACTTTCAATAAAACCTTTATGTCAACACCCCCTCAAACTGAGTTCATATATTTTGAAGATTCAATTTGTTGCAAAAGTTGGAGAAATGAATTGGTCTCAAAGATTTTGCAAAAATTTCTCTCAATTGCTCTTCATTGGAGACATGAGGAATGTGATAGGAAGTAGATGTAATTTCTCCAAATCACCAAACCGCAAGATGAAGTTGGAAAGAAGAATACACCACAAATTTTTTATTGAAAGAAAATAGCAAGATACAGTTTGATCTTCAATTGAAGAAGAAGATCTAACTCTCCCTAATCTCTAGCTGCCTGCTAGAGCCCTCACAACCTAAGAAGATCTAAATTCAGCAAATTCAAGTTCCCCCTTCAATCTAAGCACATATATTATGAAGATTCAATTTGTTGCAAATGTTGGAGAAATGAATTGTTCCCAAAGATTTTGCAAAATTTTTTCTCAATTGTTCTTCGTTCAGGACATGAGGAATGTGATAGGAAGTAGATGTAATTTCTCCAAATCAGTGAATCGCAAGATGAATTTGGGAAGAAGAACATACCACAAAATTTTTTATTATAAGAAATATGAAAGAAAATAGCAAGATACAGTTGGATCTTTAATTGGAGAGGAAGATCCAATTCTCCCAAATCTCTAGCCATCGACCAGAGCCCTCACAATTGTTCTTCGTTCGGGACATGAGGAATGTGATAGGAAGTAGATGTAATTTCTCCAAATCAGTGAATTGCAAGATGAATTTAGGAAGAAGAACATACCACAAATTTTTTTATTATAAGAAATATGAAAGAAAATAGCAAGATACAGTTGGATCTTTAATTGAAGAGGAAGATCAAATTCTCCCAAATCTCTAGCCATCGACCGGAGCCCTCACAACTTTAGAAAATCTAAATTCAGCAAATACAAGTAAACACGCCCCCCACCTATGGAAGTCATACATAGGTGGGGGGTCTACTATGGATTCATGCCGGGTAGGTCTACTATGGAAGTCATACATTTATTGGGAGGTTTGATGGAGAAGTATAGAGAGAATAAGAAGGATCTACATATGATATTTATTGATTTAGAGAAAACATATGATAAAGTTCTAAGAGAAGTGCTATGGAGAGTTCTAAAAACGAATGGGGTTAATAATGCTTATATCCAAGTCATTAGGGATATGTATGCTGGAGTTGTTAGTTGTGTTTAAACATAAGATGGTTTGACCAAGTCTTTTGCAATTTCAGTTGGATTACATCAAGGAACCGCCTTAAGCCCATATCTTTTTGCTTTAATTATGGATGTTCTTACTAGGGATTTGCAAGAAGATGTTCCCTGGTGTATGCTTTTTGCTGATGATATTCTTCTTGTTGATAAGACTAAATAGAGAGTTGAAGTTAAACTTGAACTATGGAGGTCAACCTTAGAGTGTAAATGTTTTCTTTTGGGTAGATCTAAAACCGAATACATGGAGTGTAATTTTAATAGTAATAGATCTAGTGGATGTTTTGTGACTTTGTGCGATCAAGTCATTAATAAGAGTATATGATTCAACCTGTTTCTAAATATTTGATGGAGAACATTTAGGAAATCAATTAGAAAACTTCTTCCTTGTAGTAAAGCAGAAACATTCTAAAAATAGAAATAAGTTATTGAAACAGCTTATAAAATCCGTAAACATAAAGAAACAACAATAAGGCTACTCTCATAAAAACCGACAAACGATCACCTTGCATGCAAAGCTTGAAATATAAAGGATAGGCGCTCAAAGGATAGATCTAACCCGTAATATACCACTTAAATGATCCAGCACAAGTCCACACTCTAGTAAATACCAACCAAAATATGGCAGCAAACACCACCAAGCTCACAAGAGAAGAAGGATACAAATGGGGCGAGAACCATGGATAGAGAAGAAGAGGTAGAAGACTGAGATGAAGTAATAGAGGGGAAGGGGAAAGGAGGCTAGCTCGCAAGCTAAAAAATCCACATGTTTGTATGCTAATTCTTTTCCAAAACTCCTCTAACTGCAAGAAAACAACCACTATATATATGGGGGAAAAAGAAAAAAAAAAGCATTTAATGCAAGCTAATTAAAGCACCATCCAAACAACCGCTAAAATTCCCTTGAAAACCACAGCAAATAGGGACCAAAGGGACAGTAGCTAGGGGGAAAACGAAGCATTAATACAATAGTTAATGGGCACAAAAACCGAAAGGACAACTGCCCAAACCGAGGGGACAATAGCTAGGGGAAAACAAGTGATGCAAGCACACTAGTTAGAAAAGCCAAATAAGTAGAATGATGGGCAAAACTATAACCAAACTCGATTCAAATAGTATCAATTATAGAAACCGAATGATAAAAACTAGAAGAGAGATCAAAAGAAACAAAAGAAAAAAAATCGCTATCCTCAGAACAACCGACAGAACGGTTTACTCACATGCATCGAAATGTAGGTTAAGTAAAGTATGTGCTTAGGGTTAGCAAACCGATGTTCCACCACAGCAAGAAGGTTCAAACATCCAACCAAACTCCTCCAGCAAATGCTCCCAAATCAGCCAACAAACACCTCCAAAGCTCAAGAAGAAGGATACAAATTGAGTGGAACTTGCGTAGAGAAGAAAGAGGTAAGAAACCTAGACGAAATGGAGGAGAAGAAGAAGTGGACAAAACTCTCAAGATTTTCCAAGAAAAAGAAAACCCTCAAGTTTTTAAAGAGACAATGCTCAACAACTCTCAACAACCTTTCCTCTCAAAATACATCTTCTATATAAATAGGCAAGAGAGGGGAACTCAACAGCCATAACACCACCAAATAAGCCAATTAGATTTAGGGAAATGAAAGGTCAACAGCCACAATAACAATTCCCAAACGGCTCAGCAAAACAGAGAAGAGAACTCACGGGAACCAAGGCGAGGACCGCATAACCGAGCAGCCCAGCACGAAACCAAGCAACCAGCCGCAGAATTGAACAGCCAGCCACTGGAACCAAAGAGGCAAAGGCACGGGAAATCACCCAACACAGCCAGCCACGGGAACCAAAGGGACAAAGGCACGAGATTTCACCCAGCACAGAGAAGTGAGAAGAAAAAGGGGAGAAGAAGAGACAAGTCCACTCCAAATTGAACCCAAGATTTAAGAGCATACCTTTTTAGATTAATGAGCTAGGTAGATCAATAAATGCCTCAATAAATGAACTAAACTTCAGGTCAACATTAATGAGCTAGCAACTTAGAAAAATAAAGCTCAACTTCAATAAACCACCACCTCCTATCATCATTTTCAGCTCAATCCGAGAACCATAAGCCAACCCGAGAACCAGCAGCAGCCCAAAGGACCCATCAAGCTAGCAAAACAAAGGTCTACCAAAGCCCAAGCACAACCTACCATGATCATTGGATGCTTTCCCATCATTGGATAGCTAAAAAAAATATAAAACTAAATTAAAAACTAATGTTCAATATTTGATAATGAAAATACAGAAATTATGATTGCATCAACAAGGCATTAATACAACATCTAATGGGTACAAAAATCAAAGGGACAACTGCCCAAACCGAAGGGACAACAATTAGGGGAAAATGAGGCATTAATGCAACATCTATTGGGCAAAAACATTGAAGGGGCAGCTGCCCAAACTAAAGGAACATCAGCTAGGGGGAAAACGAGGCATTAATATTGATACGTCGTCAAAAAATTATCTTAGTCGGGCGCGAATCTCGATGCAAAATCAAATTGGAAACTACAAAAATTAATTCGGAGACCATCCGAACTCCGATTTCAGCAAACTTACAGTCAGACTGAGCGTCTCGGAAATACGAACCCAACGACACCAAATTCAACTCGATCCGAGCCCAAATGGGTCCGAATCATGGACCCGAAGCGCTGTTGGAAGGTTTAAACCGCAATTTGAGATACCAAACGGTCTTCGATTTTAACGAGCTTATACTCGAATCGAACGGCTCGACGAGACGAATCCAACGAGCCCAAGATCGCCAAATTCCGACATTTCTAAGACCTTCAAATGTCCAACGAACGGTGCACAATTGTAGGATTCAAGATCAACCGTCCATTCAACCACTCCCAACTAACCCTTGATCCTCCACCTATTTACGGGCTATGCCATTCCCAAAATCTATAAATAGAGCCCCCTCTTCTCTTGAAAGAGGACCCCCGGAGCTTAAGGAAAAAAGAGAGAGATCGGAGATCGCTCTTACTTCTTAGCCTCCTCGACCACTGCCGAAGTTTCGTCGGACCACCGCCGGACCACCACCTAACGCCGTCACTCCGCCGGACCACCGCCTAACGCCGTCACTCCGCCGGACCACCACCTGACGCCCTGTGCTCCGCCGAACCACCACTTGACGCCCTGTGCTCCACCGAACCACCACTTGACGCCCTATGCTCCACCGGACCACCACCTAACGCTGTCACTCCGCCGGACCACCACCTGACGCCCTGTGCTCCACCGGACCACCGCCTAACGCCGTCACTTCGCCGGACCACCACCTGACACCCTGTGCTCCACCGGATCATCACCTAACACCGTCGCTCCGCCGGATCATCACCTGTCGCTCTACGCTCTGCCAGTCTTTCACTTGAAGCTCTCATCTTTGCCGGACCATCATTGAAGATTCTCACATTTGCCAGACCTTCATCTAAGGCCCAAAGTTTCTGCCTTATCATCATCTAAGGCCTAAAGTACTGTCAGACCATTACTTGACACTCGGACTTCTATTGTACAATTGCTACTTGTAATCTGATCGTCCTTAGAGACAAATCAGCCAATTGTAACCAACTCAAGTTCTAGTGCAATCTTTTAAACTGGGCTAGGCCCCGTGGTTTTTCCCCTTTCAAGGGTTTTCCATGTAAAAAAATCTTGTGTTCTCTGTGTGTGAACTGGATATCCGTATAATGCTAAGACGAACAATTAAAACTCTATCGCCGCGTATATTCTAGTCCACAACAGTTTGGCGCCGTCTGTGGGAAACGATAATCCCACTATCCTGAAGCATCTCCGCCATGGTCAACAGGCGTAGTAATCGCATCCTTGGAGCCTCCCGCTCCAATTCACATCAATCTCGAAATCAGTCCCTGAATCAAGGACGTCAGGCATCTGCCTCTTTTCACCCTGGTAGTCGAAACCCTGTCGGAGAAGAAACTTCAAGGCCATCCCTGGAAGATCGTATCAGAAAAATGGAGGACTCGCATAATGAGATCCTTCAACTCCTACGAGAAACTCGAGGACCGACACTAGCACCTCAAGAAGATATACCTCTTCCTCGAGACCCACCAGAATTTGAAGATGTTCTTCATGTCGAAGTTCCCCTTCCACCATCAAGAATGCGTCCTCCAACACGTCCGGAAAATGAGCTTGCTGACACAGCAAGCTCTACACATCCTTCGCGAGTAGGCCGCCAACATCACATTCCTCCGGATGCCCCCGAAGATTTAACTCGGCAACACATCGCCGAACTCCCCAGTAATGCCCTACGGCATGAATTACGAAGACTAGTACAAGAAGAATTCCCTATTAGAAATATAAGACAATCTCTTCATCATAATAGAGATTTTCAGGATTCATCACCCCTGACTGAAGCCATCCTTCAACACCCTATTCCAGCAAGGTTCAAACTTCCGAACATCGATTTATATGACGGGACATCTGACCCGTACGAACATATCGATCACTATAGAACCATAATGCACATCCAACAAGCCTCTGATGCGCTTTTATGCCAAGTCTTCCCAGCTACCCTCAAAGGGCAAGCTCGAACATGGTTCTATTCACTCCCCGCCGGATCTATCCCAATGTTCATCAAATTAGCCAAAATATTTGTCGAACATTTTGTTGCAAATCGGAGGATGGTCAAAGACTCTTCCCACCTCTCAGGAATTCGTCAGAATGAAAATGAATCCCTCAAGGAGTACTTTCAAAGATTTTCTACAGAAGCTCGGCAAATTCCAGGGGTAGATCCCGAATTACTTAGAGGCGTATTCCTCGGAGGGCTTCATCCTGGACCATTCTACTCAGCACTCATGCGAGATACGGTCCATTCATATACGGACCTGATCCATCGTGTAGAAGCCCAAATCTCTGCCGACGAAGCTATTAACGCTCATAGAAAGCAGTTTGAACAAACAACTGGGAAGTGAAAAAGTACACCAGGAATAGAAAATCCATCCTCACAGCGGAAGAAGCAGGGGAACTATAATCTTCCCCCTCGACCCTCACAGCCACAACGAGAGCGTCGTCAAGAGAAGGAGTACACACCGCTTAATGTATCCAGAGCAAATGTGTTGATGGCCATCCGAGACCAGGAGAGCGTAAAGTGGCCACAACCTTTGAAGCCCAATGTCGGAAACCAGGAACAATATTGCCACTTCCACCGGAGCCGTGGTCATACTACCGAAGCATGTAGACAGCTCAAGGAAGAAATCGAAAGACTGATCCGACAAGGATATCTCCGACAATTCATCAAGAATCCACCAGTACGAGATGATGATGCTCCAGCTGGGGGGCAGAATCGACAACAAAGACAGTCGACTGATAATCGACAAATAGTTGGTGAAATTCAAACTATTGCCCCCTATAATGCCGAGTCAAGTCTTGATTGCGGCCACCAAAGAACCAACACCAAAGAAGTCTCGTGCTGATCATTCCATTACTTTTGATGATTCTGACTTAGAGGGAGTAAATACCCCTCATCATGACCCACTCGTAATAAGTGCAGGGATCGGCGACCCATGCTATAAAGTCAAAAGGATCTTGATTGACAATGGAAGTTTCGTAGATGTTCTATTCTACTCCACATTTCTCAACATGGGCCTCGCTCGAGAGAAGCTTCAACCCGTTGCAGGCCCTCTATATGGATTTGATAATCGACCTGTACGAGTAGAAGGTATGATAAACCTTCCTGTTATGCTGGGAGAATTCCCTCGACAAGCCACACACTCCATCCAGTTTATTGTTGTGAAGTCGGAGTCAGCATACAATGCTATCTTTGGAAGACCATTACAGTCAATCTTCGGGATCATTGCTTCAATCCCACATTTCAGACTGAAATTTCTCACCCCATCAGGGACTGGTGAAGTACGAGGAGATCAACAAGAGGCACAATCCTGCTATCTTCGACAGGCTCAACCACGCCCATCAATTACCTTAAGTATCGAAGACTTTGATCTACGAAATGATGATATTCCTCAGAAGGCCTCCCCCGTCGAAGATCTTATTTGTATCTCCCTATCCGATGAACATCCTTCAAGGACTATACAGATCGGATCATTACTCTTGGAGGAAGAGAAGATAAAATATGTAGAATTCTTACGAAGAAATCAAGACATCTTTGCTTGGAGTCCGGCAGACATGCCCGGAATCAGCCCTGAAGTAATTGTACACTCTCTCAATGCAAACCCAACATACAAACCGGTTATTCAGAAAAAGCGAAGTTTTGCACCGGAACGCCAAGAAGCTATTGAGAAAGAAGTCAACAAGCTCTTAGAGGCTGAATTCATACGAGAAGTGCACTATCCCACATGGTTGGCAAATGTGGTGATGGTAAAAAAGACTAATGGAGCTTGGAGGATGTGTGTTGATTACACAGACCTCAATAAGGCATGTCCGAAAGACTGCTTTCCACTCCCTCGAATCGACCAACTTGTTGATGCCACGTCCGGACATCAAATGCTGAGCTTCATGGATGCTTACTCGGGCTACAATCAAATAAGAATGAATCCTGTAGATGAGGAGGCAACTGCTTTTCAAACAGACAGAGGACTGTACTGCTACCAGGTTATGCCCTTCGGATTAAAGAATGCAGGAGCCACATATCAGCGCCTCATGAATAAGGTGTTTAAAGACCTTATAGGGCATACAATGGAGGTCTATGTAGATGATATGCTGGTGAAAAGTCTTGAAAAATCTCAGCATATTTCTGATTTGGAGCAATGTTTCTATCTCATTCGATTATACAACATGCGCCTCAACCCCTCCAAATGTGCGTTTGGAGTAGCCTCGGGAAATTTTTTGGGTTTTATGGTTACCAACCGAGGAATTGAGGCCAATCCTGAGAAGATTAAGGCTCTAAGGGATATGGTGCCTCCCAGAAACATCAAAGATGTACAAAGATTGAATGGAAGAATTGCAGCACTCTCTCGCTTCTTAGCTCGCTCTGGAGATAGATATCTTCCCTTCTTCAAAATCCTTAGAGGTGCTCGTAGCTCAGGATTTCAATGGACTGATGAATGTCAGGAGGCCTTTGAGCAACTCAGAACCTATCTAGCCTCACCTCCGTTACTCTCAAAACCAGTTCCGGAGAAAAATTATATTTGTACTTGGCTGTTTCCACCCAGGCAATCAGTTCAGTCTTGGTCCGGGAAGAGAATGCTATACAACGACCTATATATTATGTCAGTAAGATCTTATCTGAAACAGAAGGACGATATCCCTCAGCAGATAAGACAGCTTTGGCGTTAGTATACTCAGCCAGAAAACTTCGTCCTTATTTTCAAGCCCATACAATTGGAGTCTATACAAATTTGCCACTAAAAAATATTCTGCAAAAACCAGAAGCCTCGGGCAGACTCATCAAGTGGTCTGTAGAACTAGGAGAATTCGACATTCACTATCTTCCTAGGCCCGATATCAAATCACAAGCACTTGCAGATTTTGTGGTAGAATGCACCATCTCAATGTCTAACGATCAAACAAGCGCTTCTCCTTCGCCCCCGAGCTGGACGTTGTATGTTGATGGAGCCTCTGTAATTTCTGGCGCCGGGGCAGGAGTTCTGCTAATCTCTCCACAACAAGTTGCTCTCGAATACGGACTCCGATTCAAATTCCCTGCAACAAACAACGTGGCAGAATACGAAGCTCTTATTGCCGGTCTGAGGCTGGCAATCAACTGTGAAGTGCAAAACCTGATGATCTACATTGATTCACAATTAATCTCCTCACAGGTGAAGGGCGAGTTTGACATCCACAACCCTCAACTGGCTCTATATTGTGATGAAGTAAAATTGCTCTTAGCTAGTATAAACAAATATGAGATTATCCATATTCTACGAGAGCAAAACGCACGAGCAGACGCCCTCTCTAAACTAGCTACCTCGACAACTGGTGATACTTTCAAAAGAAAGTATATTGAAGAAATTCACTTCCCGAATATTCCAGGCCCATGGATAATACAATCAATAGATGAGTCGAGGGAGACATCCTGGATCGATCCCATTCTAACTTTCTTACAAAAAGGTGTTCTTCCTGAAGACCCGACAATAGCAGCACGACTTCGGAGGCAGGCAGCAAATTTTATTATTGTCAATGAAAAATTATACAAACGAGCCTTCTCAGGACCCTATCTCAAGTGTCTTCCTCCTTCAGAGTCAAATTATGCACTCCGAGAAGTACATTCTGGCATTTGTGGAGAACACCTGGGTGGAAGAGCGTTAGGCCAAAAAATCCTGAGACAAGGATCTTACTGGCCAACGATGAAACAGGACGCACTAGAGCTCGTGCGAAAATGTAATAGTTGCCAGCTACATGCCAACCTCACCCACCTGCCTGCCATAGAGATATCAACATTACAGAGTCCCTGGCCTTTCGCCCAGTGGGGGATTGACATATTAGGACCCTTTCCTATAGCCACGGGACAGCGGAAATTCATCATCTTGGCTGTAGACTATTTCACAAAGTGGGTAGAAGCAGAATCTCTGGCGAAGATCACTGAAGCAAATGCCAAACAATTCTTATGGAAGAATATAATATGTCGCTTTGGCATTCCAGCAAAAGTTATCACCGATAACGGAACACAATTCACCGGAAGGATCTTCACCACATTTTGTAAAGATCTCCACATTCAACTAGTACACACGGCTGTAGCCCATCCTCAGACTAATGGACAAACAGAGGTCACTAATCGAACCATTTTGAGAGGATTGAAGACACGGTTGGATAAGGCTGGGGGGCAATGGGCTGACGAACTCCCAAACGTCCTTTGGCCTATCGTACTACGGCAAGGACTCCAACAGGAGAAACACCATACAACCTCTGCTTTGGAACGGAGGCTATCATTCCCGTCGACATTGGGGTCCCAAGTCATAGAGTTCAAACTTTTGACTTCAACGCCAATGATGAAAAGCTCAGACATAACCTAGACCTTCTTCCAGAAGCAAGAGACAAGGCTATGCTTAAGGTTGCTGCCTATCACCAGAGAGTTGCCCAACATTATAACAGAAAAATGAAAACACGGCGTATATCAATTGGAGATCTTGTTCTACGCAGCATCGAGGCAGCAGGAAAAGGCCCTCAACGCAATAAACTCTCCCCCCTTTGGGAAGGTCCATACTTGGTAGCAGCTATGGTGAAGCCTGGTACTTTCAAATTAAAGGATGCTGAAGGAAAGATGCTCCCTCGGACCTGGAATATTGACAATCTCCGCAAGTACTATCAGTAGAGCACAATCGTGCTATTTATTTTATGTATTATGTCTTCAGTATTGTGTGATTTTTATCTTCAGTAGTGAACATCATTTGACTCTTGCTTGTTTGTGGTGTTTGTAACTTTTTCAGCCCTAAGTTATCTTAGGGAGGTATGTCTTTATTTGATATAGTAAAAATAATTCCTTCGTTGAGTTGAATTATCACATTCTTCAAGAAAAATCATGTTGACATATTCACACAAGCTGTGAATCTCAATCCTAAAATCCTTGATTGAGAAGTACGAAATCTTATTGCATCTCAATCGCAAGATGATCGGCCTCAGAGAAGTCCGATCCGACCTCTTCCACAAAGGTTAACGTCATAGAGCAGAGCTCTGGCAAACAACCTCGGATAGGTCCTACATCCTTGGTGGATTCTCCCGACCTCTTCCACACAGGTTAACGTCGTCGAGCAGGGCTCCGACATATAACCTCGGATAGGTTTTACATCCTTGGTGGATTTCCCGACCTCTCCACACAGGTTAACGTTGCCGAGCAAAGGCTAACGAACATACAACCTCGGAAGGTCTTACATCCTTGGTGGATTCTCTCGACCTCTTCCACACAGG